>JACCGJ010001152.1:14579-142395 GCA_013407085.1 Atriophallophorus winterbourni
AAGAACTGACCTTGATACTGTACCTTAAAATCAAATGCGTCTAGTACATTGAAGGGAATACACAAAACAGTATCGATTATAGACAAAATAAAAACGTACAATAAGTTGTGATACAGGTGTTCATTTCAGTTCCGTTTGTACGAAATGGTTTGTAGCTGATTTGCCGACCGTGTAGATACTGAATGCCCCATACAGACGCTCGTCGTGATCTGTTTTTCTGATGTGTGACAAATGGCTTGCAAAGTAATCTTTCCTTACTGTACACAAGTGTTTATTTCCAGATCGAAAATCTTCCAAGTATCGTTAACTTTCACGATGAAGAGATTCATCGTGTGTGTTTTGCTAGTTTCGAGCAAATGCGCCACAAGGGCAAACTGTGCGATGTCACTCTGATTGTAAGTGGTCGTATTTATTCGATCCCCGTAGTCTGAAGGCAAACGTTTTGCTGCTCATAAATTGGTACTGGCGGCCACCGTGCCGTTTTTTAATGGAATGTTCCTGAGTAATATGTCTGAGTGTAACAAAGACGAAATATCGATGCTTGGGTTGGACGCTTGGTATTTGTCTTGTTTGATTTTAAACATATTGCTATTTTACAGTGCGTTGGAGGCTTTTATCGGCTTCGCTTACACTGGATCAGTACAAGTTACCCCGTGCAATGTACAGTCGCTATTGATTGGTGCGAGTTTTTTGCATATCGGTAGTATTCGCAACATATGTTGTAAATACATCGAAGAAAGGTAAAGTGAGCCGAATTATTCATGTACCTAAATTGAATTACAATATGTATATGATTTGATCTCCATCTTTCGTACTTCACTAGTTCACCTTACGATCAGATTCATGTCATCGTTTCGCACGGATGTGCATCCGTGCAGCATTTCTGTGCTGTACGGCTAACATCGTGCTAAATTAATTGGCCAGAGGTAGTGAGCTGCATGCTGAAACACGCTGGAGTCTCACTACCATTTCTATTTCCCCCTCATATCTGTCTAGGCCTGGGCAATCTGACAGTAATATCGCCCACGTGCAGTCTCTGACTGTGCGGCACTTTGCCTGGACCAGGCTTGTGCTTTCATACATAAATACATCATTTTGTTCAAGTATTTAAGCACATGCCTGCCGACAAATTGCCCGACAGTCGGGCACTGTGCATGTGTACGATGTTATCCTGCTCGGTATGCGTATAAAATTCTGGTAAAGAATTATATTATTATTATTATGATTATTGGCAGCTGCAACCAATGTAGCACAGTTTAACACTATAGATGACAGTCAATGGTAAATGTGGCTTATATGTACCATTGGCTGGACATTCAACGCTAATTTTTCAAAACACTATTAATATTCTCAAATCTAATGGTGATGTTCCTGATAGATATATTATATGAGCCTGTGTAAAGTGATGAACTG
The DNA here is from genome assembly GCA_013407085.1 of Atriophallophorus winterbourni. NCBI lineage: Eukaryota > Metazoa > Platyhelminthes > Trematoda > Plagiorchiida > Microphallidae > Atriophallophorus > Atriophallophorus winterbourni. Next base: position 15,993 of record JACCGJ010001152.1, read on the forward strand.
TTTGTACATAGTCATCATGATCATCATCATGAAGCACAAGTCTGGAGCCAGAAAAAATGCCCAGCAATATGAAGCAGACAAACAAGCGCGTGAATAAGCGAAAGCAGTCAAGCGGTATATGCAAAAGCAAATGCGCAAAAGCAGCTTGTTTTTGTAGTTTCACTGCATGCGATTTTGTGATTCTTTGTTTTTTATTTATAAAATAATACCTGATAAAAAATTATGACACGTAATACATAGTTACCGGCCCACATTTCAACTTCAATTTCTGATGCACTTGCTTCGTGTTATTTAGGAACAGTGTAATTGGCTTGCGTACCCTTGAGACATCTGAAAAATTTCAGTTGGGTGTACTATTTTATTACGGTTTCAAAATGCACATATGCTGTTCACGCTTTATTACGTACCTTAAACGATGCCAAAGAATCCCAGTGATGAAGACATAAAAAATAAGATCTGAGTTTCTTTTGTGCCTACGCGCTTACATATTTTATAGCTTTTTAAGTCCTACCACTATCTTAGAATTTTTGTGTCCTGTTTGTATAACGGTTCGACATCGACACCTCCTACCTGTCTAGTGCCGCTGATACCTTGGTTCTTGAAACAATTGTATGATGGTAACAACGTTAAAACCTTAAGGTCCTTATCAATTATGATCTCACATATTTTCCCATTGATAAATACTGTGTATCATTAGGTCATTCTTCATTCCGAAGTTACAGTTTATCAGTGTAATATTTTTAATTCAAATCCTGGGCTTGCTATACCATGTGTCTCACATCCATTCTTCAGACTATCTCCATCAACCGTACTGACGGTACGCGATTTCGCGAGAAGCTTAATGTGCGCCAAACTTGCAAACGCGTGCGATTATTACATTTTCGATCATTTCGAAGCCGTCGCCCAAACCGAAGCCTTTTTGAATATCGAAGCAAAAGAACTCCTTCAATGGCTGGACTCAGATGAACTCTATGTATCTAGTGAAGAAAGGTTGTTTGAAATTGTTATGAATTGGATTGAGCACACAAATCAACCGAACTCGACACAAGACAAATTTTATCCAATCTCCCTCTTGGACCTCGGGAAGGCACCCGAGGAATGTCTACCGCCTTTGGATGCAGGATCTCAAGAGGCCGAGGCTCCTCGTTGTTTACCCCAGTCACCTTCGGTCACAGATATTCAACTATCCGTGCATTCAACCCCTATACATAATGTACCTGGAATTTCGCATTCCCGACTTGCCTTACTACCTGAGCTTCTCAAGCGAATTCGCTTGCCGCTGGTTTCTGCTAGCTACATTTCGTCTGTGATATCCAAACATCATCTCGTAAGAAAGAATATTCAGTGTCGGTGAGCTTCTAGATCTATTTTATGACAGTAAAATTTTCACGCATAAATCTGTTTTGCTAGTAACAGTATGTCCCGGAGTCTAATAGCTTTATTACACATTTCTCTTTTCGCATTGCTTTTCATATTGAAGGATAACTCCGTGCTAACTCACAAAGTAACTTTAAGAAATTGCGAAACTGTGCTCTATCACTGTTCATTCGCACTCATTGATTTGCGTTGTTTTAAAATTCAAGCTGCTATGTGACTCGGACTCCGGGATGTGTGGTTTACCATTTTTGGTGCTTTACTGACGTGAGATCAACGTAGTTCAAGTTTCGTTTACTCATACTAGTATGTTTTGGGGTGCTGTGTTCTCTTTGGATTTATCGAAGTAACTGTCATAATTTTAGCTGTGGATGCTGATCATGGTCTCGTATAGTATTAGCGGTTATAAATACATCTAGTTTATCGTTTCTGAATCGTTTTTATGTATTTTTGTTACCCTATCACTTTTGTCGTGTTGAATAATAGCGTTATGTTTATATAAAAACTCCCAAGAATGCCTGTTTTGATCTGCACGCATTTCTAATTCTAATTGGTCTGGAGACTAAATTTTCACTGCATTGCTTTCAGTTAGTGACCCATTCGAGGTTGGCATTGATTGTATAACTTTTTAGTGCTTTGTGTTTGTTTCGATTAGATTCGCGTGACTGTCACTGTTAGTTTAGCTTCGAGCGTCTTCCAATACAATCTCATTGCACTCGGATTTCGATTTTAATCACTAACTATTCATTTTGAATTTATCATTTACTAAATTCTGTTTGCACTATTATCCACATCAAATATCTCAGTTACTTGTTGTATCAACTCGCTCGCCATCTTTCGCTCACTTTTCTTTTCTAGTGATCTATTGGACGAAGTTCGTGATATGCTGATTTTGCGAGATTGGCGAGCCGCAAGTTCTTTCTGTTGTCGGCCTAGAAGGGGACAAGATATATTCGGTGTTATTTACGCCGTTGGAGGTTTAACGGCTAACGGAGATTGTCATGGTATTGTTGAGACTTATCACCCGTCTCTTGGCAGATGGGAATTGACCGAGAGCATGCCATCTCAACGCAGTCGCATTGGTGTTGTTTCACTAAACGGTAATGATTTTTGTCATTAGTTATCGCTAGATGCAGGGAAATGATAAATAATTTAGAAGGATATGGTGTACGTGTAAGATGACAAGCAACATGTCACACAGTTCAACATTAGCTTAGCTGCTGTCATGTCCATTCAGCCGGTACCGAAACTTTGCATATTGATAATAGCGGTGAGGCTTTGTATGTATGAAAGCACAAGCCTGATCCAGGCAAAGTGCTGCACAATCAGAGACTGCACGTGGGCGAAGATACTGTCAGGTTGCCCAGGCCTAGACAGATATGAAGGGGAAAAAGAAATGGTAGTGAGACTCCAGCGTGTACTCGCGTGCAGCTCACTACCGTTGGCCAATCAATTTGCACGATGTTAGCCGCACAGCACAAAAATGCTGCACGATTGCACATCCGTGCGGTGAGGCTTTAGAGTATGTTTATGCATATTTATAAAAAGACAAACCTAGATCTATACAAACTACCGTATTATCATAGATTGCACGTGGGCTAAGATACTCTCAGTTTGTCCGGGCCTAGATAGATGTTAGAATGAAAATAGAAATGGTAGTCTGACTCCAGCGTGTTTCCGCATGCAGCTCAGTATCAGTAGCAAATCAATTTAACATGGTGTTAGCTGCATAGTACATAATTTCAGTTCAGTTCAGTCCTCTCCGTGCCGGGTGGCACATGAGGCGAAGACAACTTCACGCCAGTGGTTCCGGTATGTCGCTGCTTCCGTTGCCGTCTGCACCGTGAATCCTTGTGCATGTAGTTCGCGTTCCAAAGTTTTGCGCCAAGTTTCCTTGGGTCGTCCCTCTTTTTTCGTTTACCTTGCGGATGCCAGTGCATGGCTACCTTCGTATGCGAACTGGGATCCATCCTGCAGACATGACCGAACCACGGATCTGTTGTCATCGTTTCCGTACATAAGTGCTGCACGATTGTACTTTTGTCATCATCATCAAACATCAAAGACAGCAATACACCGGTAGCACGTACCGAATGCTTAACTGCCATACAACCATGAAAAATTAAAATCCTAAAAGATGAGGAAGGGTGGGACTTAAATTGCTACGGCTTCTATAGAAGAGTAAGCACAAACAAACTGGGGAGAGGTGCTAACACCTCGAATGGAACATACATTCAAACAAGTTTCGTGAACGAGTAGAGCGACATCAGCACGGCAGCTTCCTTGCGGCTTTCACTGTCAAGCATCATAACAAGCTTTTCTCGTCACTCCGCTTGACAACATACAAGGTTAAGCAAACACGCCAAGAAGATGCTTAGTGCAAGACCGCCATTGAACACAGTTTCGGGACATATCCTATAGCGTAACTAACCACTACGATATCTGATCGCGGGGACATTAGCCTGGAAGACGCGCTGCGCCTACTTTGGAAAGGTTACTAGTAAGGGTTTTTAACTGTCTATGCCATGTGACTGTTTGGCCACCCCGTGATTTACGCCAATCAGTATGTGGCATCGCAAAAAGAATCTGTTTCGGAAGTCGGTGGTCCGGCATCCGTAAAACGTGACCCAGCCAGCGTAACCTATGCTGAATGTGTTCTTTACGTAAGGTCCAGGTTTCGCACCCATATAGTAACACAACCCGAACTGTCGCTTTATAGACTTTACCCTTGAGTAACAGAGATAGTCCTTTCTGACGCCAGAGGTGACCTAGGTTGCGGAATGCTACGGTCGCTTTAGAAATACGTGCCGAGACCTCGTCATCTAACGATGCAGAATTATTGATACAACTACCGAGATACGTAAAACGATCTACAATTTCAAGAGCCTGATTGTCAAGTAATAAAGTGCTGTTCGATATGTCGATGTCCTGCAGCAGAACACTGCACTTGGAGGGTGCAAAACGCATTCCAAATGCGGGCACAATACTAGATAGCTCGTTCAGTATCGCCTGTGCATCTGTGTACGAGTCGAAGAGCAGGACTATATCATCAGCATAATCCAAGTCGAGAAGCTTGACGCCTGGCATTATGTGAACTCCGAAAGATGGGGCACCATCGTTGCACAACTCCATAATTGCATCAATTACAAAATTGAACAAAAACGGAGAAATCGGGCATCCTTGTCGGACGCCACTTGTAGTGTGGAATTTGGGTGAGACTTCGTTGTAAACCCTAACGCATCCGGATGTATGAGCATAAAGTGCACGTAGTATGTTGACATACTTTTGCGGAACGCCTTTGCACAGCAAGGTGTTAAACAGGACATTTCGATCGACTGAATCAAATGCTCCTTTTACTTTTGTGCACATCCGAGACTCCAGAGACCTCTTAGTTTCATTTCGTCAGTGGTACTAATCATTGCAGTTTTCTGCTATTTGTGTGGGAAGTCAACCAGCTTTGATTTTAGCCGATGGTTTCGTTTACTAACACATATGTATTCAGATACACACCCACTATCACATATCCAAGTGTTCTCTATCCTCCACTGGCGATTTGAGGTTTAGAATAAAAGTTGCCCTATTTTAAGCGAATCGACATCTCGGACGTAAAAAATGATGTTTTGCTTTTCTTCCAACCATTTCAGGTCGATTGTATGCTATCGGCGGTTTCGATGGTACTGCTCGTCTGAACACCACAGAAGTGTACGACCCGAAGACCAAGGTTTGGCAGACGCTAGCCCCGATGATTCACAAGCGCAGTGCTCTTGGCGCAGCTGTCATGGATGGTTTGATATATGTGTGCGGTGGCTATGACGGAGTCAGTTCGTTACGAGCATGCGAGGTCTACGACCCACGCCACGACAAGTAGGCACTTCTCGTTGATGTAGCTTGTGCGTGCGTGTATTTTGCCAATTTGATTGCTAGGATCTGTGTTTCCCATGAGGTTATATATGGCATAAGTATTTCTTTGGTATGCTAGTACTTTTTAGAGCATTTTCATGTTATTCTATGGCATATGTTTTCTCGTCAACGAACGTTGCGTTCATCGCATTGCTACTAAAGAGCATATTATCAATATCCCCATTGTACTATCATTTTATCCGCTCCGATTCCATCTGATTACAAACATCGGCACTGCTTAAACCATATTTGTTTCGATATTTTCAGCGGTTAGTGGTTGCAATTAATAAAGTATTTTGGCACGATGGTGCAAATATATGCGTACACTCGTGCTTTCCAAGTGATATTTGTCGAATAGGTGACCTAATCTTGGACACTTGTTTGCTAATTCTCACGTTTGCGCTCGTTCCTGATGTATTTGTGCACCATCTTAAAGCTGGGAAAGAGATGGCTTTGCTCTCTCTGCTGCTGAATATTGGGTTAGTGTGATTGTTGCCCGTATTCTAGTGTATGGTCACTTGAAACGAGCAATTGTGTGTCGATCCGCCTTATTTTATTGTCATTTTCACACAGTACGCGTTCGACTTGTGAAGTTTATCATCATCCATGAAGCGATGACATTTGGTGAAGCCATGGCATGGCATGAAAGCACAAGCCTGATACAGGCAAAGTGCCGTACAGTCAGAGACTGCACGTAGGCGAATATACTGTCAGGTTGCCCAGGCCTAGACGAAGCCATAATAGATAATTATCATACAAGTGTAGGACGATGTACATACCTGTGTACGTTTTTCGGATAAGGCTAACCTATGCTATTCTAGTGTTTATGCTGCTGCTAAACTAGCTGTAGATGGGCGGCCCTTTTCCCCGTTTGGGGTCCCTGCGATCGAAATTTACGGTAGCTTTTTACTCTATCAAATGGCTCAAAATCGTGTACACTGGCGATTTTGTTGTAGGCGTATTATTGGAGTGTAAGTAATCGTGTATAGTGTTAATGGAGTGACGAGGAAAGCTTTTATTGCACAATGACAGAGAAATTCGAAGGAGATCTGCCATGCTGATGTCGCTCTACTGAATCACAACACTGTTCTTTTTTCTTCTTCATATCTGTCTAGGCCTGGGTAACCTGACAGTATCTTATCCCACAGGCAGTGTCTGACTGTGCGGCACTTTGCCTGGATCGGGCTTGTGCGTTCATACATACATACATATTGAATACATCTTCGTTTTGAAGTGTATGCACCTCATCTTAATGTGTTTGTTCTCAATCTCTTACTGTTACAGTAGTTTTCCATGTATAACCCTTCCTCATATCTAGAATTTTGTGATGTCATGGTTGTACTTGTTGTTAATGATGATTATGCTTATCTTCATCGTTTGACTCCGCGGTTCTGCAGGTGGTTCGTTATTCCGAGTATGAATGAGCCTCGGTCAGCAGGTGGTCTGGTCGCGCTAGACAACGGCTGTTTGTACACTGTTGGCGGACACAATGGATTGGCCATTTTTTCTTCCGTCGAGTGCTACAACCACCATGCTAGCAGTCCCGTAAGACACACAACTGGGGAATATCAACCACAAAACCACGTACAAACCATGGCATCTCGACCGTTTCCGTGGTATTTTGTAGCGCGTATGTTGCATCGACGTTGTCGTCATGGTGTCGCGGCTTTGCGTAATCGCATCATCGTAGCCGGTGGATATAATGGAGTTTCGTTTTTGAGTAGTGTTGAAATGTTCGACCCTGCGATCGGACCGGATGCTGATGGTTTAATGGGCCAGTGGACGGAAATCACTCCCTTGGGTGTACCACGTTCTCGCGTAGGATTGGCCGTGACAGGTGGCAGGCTGTACGCTATCGGTATGTTTCAAACGATTTTCAGCAAATCGCAAAGTTTACATTTCCTATGCATCTTTTATCATGCACAATCAACCTGGTAGTGTTAACCATCCAACGGAATTTTAGACTCACTGCTTGAAGGCCTAAGCAAAACCTTATTTGAGATCATCTAAATTTCAGCGCTATACACGTTAATACAAAAATTATCGACCGCATTCTTTGCGTAATATATATGAATTAAGTTGCTTCTCAATTGTTCAATAACAACCGCCTTTCGGAAAATGTACTATGAGGCGAGAAGGATGCATAAGTAGTGGTAAATAAGCCTTGGTATGGTATGGTATGAAAGCAAAAGCCTGATCCAGGCAAAGTGCCGCACAGTCAGAGACCGCACGTGGGCTAAAATACTGTCAGGTTGCCCAGGCCTAAGCAGACATGAGGAAGAAAAAAACAGGAGATTGTAGCGAGACTCCAGCCTGTTTCCTTGAAAGGAGTATCGTGTATTTGCATACGAGGCCGCCGGAGCACAGCAGATAGGGTGTTCGACTTTTAATCGGAGGTTTCAGGTTGCACATTTCGGATTGTTCATAACGCGAATACCAAACGTAACGTAAAATAAGTAAGAAAAATAGTTGGAAAAACTTCGACAGTCTGGCACCCTCCTTAGTGAGTGAAATCATGTCACCGAAGCAGCTTCGTGTTAAATAAACCGAGATAGGCACCACCCATGTTTGCTTTATTGATACGGTAAGAAATAAAAGCCGCTTCTGATTAAACTTTCGTCAGCTGATAATGTATTGATGATTTGTACCTCAAACGACGAAAAGCTTGAGCAGAATGATCCCTACAATATTTTTATAAGTGAAGCTATATGCATCTCACTTCAATACACTGTCCAATCGTACGTTCCTTTGAAAGAACTGCTGTTAAAAAATTAGGATACAGTATAATAATAAAGGTGCCATAGACTAGAAGGCAATGAGAAATCAAAAAGCGTTCAATTCCCAGAAAACAGCTTTCAAAACAACGTGTATAACTGTCAGATCAATGGAAACGGCGTCAAATATGAGCACTGGGTACTCGGCAGCTTTCTTCCCAAGAAGGTAGAGTTCACATTTTTGCTACTACTGGTGAATATATTTGTAGCACCATTTTATGTTAAAACAGAGTTTTTATGTATAGTCGGAGGTGTTTAACTCGTAAATCACGTTTGTTCAGGTGGCTACGATGGGGTTGCACACCTCCGCACGGTGGAATGTCTCCAACCAGATCCGAACTTTCAGACCGACAGTCCAACTCACAGTTTGTCCCGTAGTTCCAACACTGACACGGCTCACCCATCGCGACCGCATTCATCGTCGTTGAATCAAAGCATAACCGTCCCCGCTTTCGCTAATCGACCCGAATCCGCTGTCTCGGTTAGTTCAGATGAAGACATTGAAGAAACGTCTTCAGTTTCAACTGCTTCTACTTCTGAAGGCGCCAGTCGGTCGGCTGAATCTCAGACAATCAGTCAGCTGGAGGTATGTATAATTCAATAATTGTGTCTGTTTTAAATGCTCATTTGCATGCATCTCCATCACACACATCCCACGACCGGTTTCGTGTTATTTGCACTCATCAGGTAGTGACAGTACGATCAGGCTCCCCACGCGCTTGAAACAGTGGAAGAATGGTAAATAAGTTGCGCTGGTATGCATTTGTTGGATGAGGTTGGTACGAAAAACCTGTTCAATCACATGTGCCCAAACACATGTAGATATGGTTTTAACTCATGATCCTGAACAAAAATGCTCATTTGCATGCATTTCCATCAAATACCTTACGGCCTGTTTCGTACTGTTTGCACTCATCAGGTAGGGATAGTACGATCAGCATCCACATGCGTTGTAATCTAATTACCCTAATTGCTCTCTTCGAGTGTAAGTTATACTCCACCTGAAGTTTGAAAATATCTGTACGTGTAAAATCACAAGCCAGGCATTGTCACCCACAGAGACTGCACGTTGCCCGCTAAACTGTCGGGATCTATCTGTTCCTCATCTATATCGGGTTATCAGTCCAATAGTTTAGATACCAGACTACTCCTTATATTATTTTATAAGATGTATTTTTGTGTGAAATCACAACTCCGGATCCAGGCAAATGCCGCGCAGTTAGAAACTCTGGAACATATACTGGTATGAAAGCACAGGCCTGATCCAGGCAAAGTGTCGCACAGTCAGAGACTGCATGTGAGCTGAGATACTGTCAGGTTGCCCAGACCTAGACAGATATGAGGAAGAAAAAAGGGTAGTGAGACTCCAGCTTGTTTCGTCATGCAGCTCACTACCTCTGGCCAATCAATTTAACACGGTGTTAGCCGCACAGTACAAAGTACTGCACGAACATATACTAAAGCTCGAAGATCGTACTCGAACACGGAAACATTCAAAAGCTTCGACCATCCCACATTATCGATTGAATTTCTACCGTATTTTTCTCGGTTAGAATCTGTTTAACTTGGAATGCTCTGCCTTTATAAATCATGCCTAAGGATCTGTTGCGGTTTTCACTTGAAGCTCAATGAATACATGTCAAACCATGCGTTATGTGACTGTACCGTTTAACTCTCGCAAGGTTCTAAGTTTTTACTCCATATACCTCGTCATCGTGTGGTTTTTTGTTATGCCGGATAAAATAGACATCAAAGTATCATTTTCTGAAAAAAACTCTAAACATTTTTTGAAGAAAATACCATGCCGTTAGCCACCTTAACGCTCTTTCTATCATAGAAATTTCTGAGTTCTAAAATCATTCTGTTCACGGGCATCGGAATGTTTCGAGCTAGCTGTGCAGTGTTTAATCATCCTATTCGCCAACATTTTTCAGTGTCGTACAGTGATAAAGCGTGGCAATTCTCATCGTACGCGTCAGCAGCCTACTCCTTGCGGCGCTTTCGCAAACTGGACTTGGACCCCGGCAGCTCCCCTGATTGCTCACGAAGGGTGGGTTGGCGTGGGCGTTCTGCCAATCAATGAAACGGAAGCGGAAACGAAAAGCAGGCCACTTCGCTGACCAGGTTAATCAATAACTTTTCGACAAACTGTCAAGCAGAAGTCTTTCATTGACGAGTGTTCGTTGTCTTCACAATGTGTTCTCACTCGGCATGCATTTGGTTATTTTCCTTATTCGAGCACGCCATCCTACAGTGATTATCAATTTGCGTTACTTCAACCGATTTCTCACCAGCCATCTTGTTTATTCCATTTCGGCCATTTTGTGTATGATTTCGTTGATCCCTCGGGATATTCATAGTAAATAATTTTATTTATGTCAATCATTTCTGCTTACTTCTGATCACTGTTATCTGTGTTACTTGCTTCGATATCCCCAAGCCTAATTGGTTGTCCGTTTTGTGACAGAGCGTACACTTGTTAGTGCAAAAGAACGTACACCACATTAAAGGATTAGTCGAGGTTGTCTGTTTGCTAGCCAGCCATTGATTTTGATTGGTGGCCATATCAGCGTAACATTCATTGACTTGGCACAAGCGATTTTGCTTTTGCTCACTTTACCATCGCATACACTACCACTGATTTCACAGTCATCGGGTGCAGAAACCAGCGCGGAATCAGATCTTGACATCCACCTGTGAATGCGAGCACTTGATAGTGGAGTGATGGTAAAGTATGCACAATCAAATAAGTCTATTTTGAGCGTTGTGCATAAAACAGCTTGGGTCAATCTCCCTGCCTTTCTTTCTGATCCTCTGTCATCGTAGCGTAAACTTAGTCTCGCAAATAACAAATCTGAGCATGATGTACACTCCTGTTGACAGTCCGTTCCAATTTAGCCTCATGTGAGAGTCAGTTGGAGTCCCAAATACATGCAGTGTTGCACCTTAGCCTGTTCAGAATATTTTTGCAATGATTTATTAACATTGTAACGGTAAGGGATGTGGATGAGAGCACCGAAATATATTGTAACGGTTAATTTCAGTGAAAGTTGAATAAAGGATTATTCTTCGACGTTGCGGAATCTTCGTTTAGCACAGTCAATCAAATTAGAATGTCCGATGTGTGGCATAAACGGCGATGCCGACCCGCTTTTCTAAATCTACATACTACTTATATGTAAAATCTAACTACCCAATTTTGAATTAGGCTTAAGTTCAACTTTTGAAAGATATTCCTCTCCACCCGTATAGTATGTCTTATGATAGCTGAACGGTCAAAAACTTAACATTCTCATTAAAAATTGTTGCTTTTGGGGTCAAGGTGTTTGATAGTGCCTGCGAGAAGCGGAAACCGGGTATTGTTCGAATTCAATTTTCAAGCTGATTTTTCTATTCTGCTAACGTGAAATGAACTTATTGTCGTTCTCATCCTAAGTACACGGTTAAAGGTAGACCTTTTCATTCTAACGAAGGAAGTATTTATGTATCCTATACCTACGCGATACGAGAATTTAAAGCGCCAGGTTCTGGCGAACTGATGAACAGTTGATGCCCACGTGTTAGCAGATATGTATGGTTCGGAAACCACCAAGGAAATTTCTGTTTGCTTCAAACTCAGCATCGGAATCAAATGTCGATTCATTTGTGGACAATATATCGAGTCGAAAAGAATTCAACAACTAGTTTCTGAGTAGTGAGTGAAGTACAAAAATCAGGTTGAGAACACAGTCGTTTCCTTGGTTGTTGCCATTTATCAAATATGCGTATCCATAATCCGAATTCGGAACCTTATTCTGCCTGCGAAACCCAACTTTGACAAATTCGCGGGTGAATACAAGAGTAGGTGCCGACATGCTAGCTCCATATGAAGGTTAAGCTCAGTCCCACAATAGGTGGACGCAGCAACGTGACTGGAGTGTTTTTACAACAAACTATTGAAAGCGTGATGATCAATTTTTCGTTGAAGTCAGTTTCCACACATGAATAGTGAACTGTCCGGGATTACTCGGGGTCAATGCTACCCATTGTTCCATTTGTGCTTGTTATGTTGAGGCCTAGCTAAGCACCGTCGTTCATAGTGTCCGTAACATTCGCCTTTGTGCGTTCATATGTACATGCCTGCTCGCGTTAAACCCCACGATATGCTGCTTGCTTGATCATAATTCCATGGTGATGTAGGTTTATGTAACAACTCATCTTCGAAAGGGAAAAGCCTTAGCCTCCAAGTAATTAAATTTATAAGGGTAATTTGAATTTCGGCTTTTTAAAATCACTTTCTGAATTTGACTTTATGGAGCTGGGGTGGGGGTCAGTGCGCCGGTTATGTAAAAGGCCGCAATGTTTGCTTTTGAAACTACACATTCAACTGGAGACCACCATTGGATTTCTTGACGTTCAAAAGGCGGTTGTAGTTTAAAAGAATAGTTATGGTGAACAGATTTTGATTCGATACATAATAGATAGCCTATATGAACCACGTTGGCAATGCATTTAAGAAACCAGTGGGTGAATGAAAATGTTACCGAAGGTGACGGTGCTGTTATCACGATAACCTATTACCAAAATGTATTTCCAATGGCAATTACTTTGACAATCTTCCGTGACACACTAGGTGTTCCAAAGTGGCATCTCCGTTCCCTTAATGGTTCCTTTTTACACACCTGTTAAACAAATTACCCAAACATATATTTTCGCTCGAAATTTCCTCTCTGCATTTCAAAATTGAAATTACTTTTGCTCCTCCTTTGAAGCACATGGACGCTAACATTAAAGTAGGATTTGTTTAATTTTTAAACGTATATCCGATGGTATTGTACATCTATTTGCTTGTTTCACCATAAATCTTGACCAATATAGAGGATTTGGGGAATGATGACGTCAGATCAATTCGCGTCCTCCGTTCTAATGCCTATCACCTTGTTTGCACTGCCTTCAAGGACACTTGAAGCAACATTATCCTCGGGTAAACTTTATCAACGTTAATCCCGTTTACCCACGAATCTCGCAACCCAAGAGAACCCCAATTAGTCAAACGCGCTTATTACGTACATGGCAGTAAAACACAAATACTTGATACAAGTATGTGAAAAAATTACCCTCATTATTATTGATATCTTACGACTTTAATAGGTACGCTGATTGGAATAACATGCACTTTCTCCAGCTTTAGCGGTTCATGCTTACAGTCTCCTGGCTTATAACTATACATTATTCCAGGTAAGATGCGCAATATGATTGGTTGCCATTAACGGTACATTTTGCGGATATATTTAAGTTGAACGTAAGCATAAGGCAGAATGATATTGATTCACGAGTAAATGTCGTTGAGAAAGTATTATTCAACCGAGAGCTGCAGTTCGAAATTGAACAGTGCATCAAAGAAAGTTGTTTTCCGCTGTGGTTTTTGTCCCGTCCCTAATTTGCATCTTCTTTGTCGCAATCGGTGCGAATTTGTTTCGGTCACTTGATGGCTTCGTTGTTGAACACCCAGTCAACGTGCTCGAACGCATTGATGAATTCGTGTTTGAGTTGACTGCCACGTTGCTCGGATTGGATAAACCGATTCCTAGCTTATTTGCTTCAAATACTGAGGTTATGTCCACGGAATTCTGGATAAATAGATAAATAAATTTTCAGGACCCGGGATTTCAATTATTCAAAATAGCGAACCATGTGCAGAATGTAGGATTTTGCAAGACTTTGTCGGAAGTGTGATTTCATACACATGAATGTGAATAAGTGAATCACATCGCAAAGTAATGTGTTGCTCACATAGCGATTTAGCAGACATCATCAAGTGGCCCTAGTGTGCCACAGCCGTTGTGAAATAGTGTCTGCACAGACGAGGAAGTTGCGAACAATGATTAAAGTACAAGCGCATCTTAATCAGTGGCACACCAAAACGCAAACAAGTTAGGATGTAATCCACAATTTCCATACGGTTTATTAGTTCGAGAGAGTTTGTGCTTCGCACGAAACTCGCATATATAGCGCATCCCAACTTCATGGATCCATGTGAATGCTTGAATTTGTGACATCTAAGCGGTGCTGCTATTTGCACTCACGGAATTACTGTTCCTGTTGATATATTGGTTGGTGCGTTTCATTTGACGATCGAATCGGAGCACATAGGTGGGTAGTAAAGCGCCTTCGTCGAATGCAGATTGTCCTGTCAAAACAAAAAAGAGGGCTTGGGTGTTGCAAGGGGGGTAAATTCACGTCGCTGGTAGGTGTTGTAAGTGAACTGATGGTGACCGTATTGTGAAAGTTTAATTGATACATATGCATAAAATCGGACAGATTGGCCGCGATTTTTTAAAGATTCACCGCTATAAATTCTGATTTTATTGGTAACTAACACATGATGTGTAACGATTTAGGAAACTGTTTTGTCTTTTATGATTCATCTGTTTCTATTGCATTAATAAATTCGTACAATTATTTGATATACCATACCGTATTTAGAGACGACGGTGCAAAAATATCGTATTCAAAATGAAAAGAAAGTTTGCAATGAATCGGTTAGAGCAAGTTTTTGGTAACGTTTCGCTTCTGAACACAGGAGCTTCGTCAGACCAAGGGCGTCGGTACGAACAGGGTTCAGGTTTAATTGGCATTTTCTTGACCAATCCTGAGCTCACAGACTGAGACTAATATTGGAATGCTGAATTTAGAGGACAGCATACAGAGAATTGAAGGGGTGTTAAATCACTTATTGATTAGCAAACTGAAGCCTAGACTTGAGCGTGAAGATCGTGTCTCATCTCCGGTTCTAGGGAAGCAGCAATGTAAAAACTGCGTTGATCAACGTAGAGACATTCGACCTAGCGGTTCAGAACAACTGAGCTGTTCCCATGATCAGCGTGCTTTGGAAGGGTCTGAAACAAATTCAAAACAATCAGCGAATAAAAAGCGAACTGTTAAGCAGCCAACTGATTCCAAAGCAAATAATGCTTTAGAGAAACGAAATATCATTTCCACCAATCATAAGGCACACTTTGAGTGTCATTTGTACTGACGTTCCTGAGCTTGAACGCACCCTTCTCAAAGACCGTCAAAAACAGGATGAATAAAAATGGAAGGAACTGTGTTTGGGATTATGAAACGTTTGAATTTAGCGTCGTTACCTTTGACTCGTTTAACTAGCCGGCGTGATTCACCTCATCAGGATAAACCCAGACTGTTGAGGGTTAACTTGGAAAATGAGCGTGACCTGCAAAACGTTCTACTAAATTCTTACCTACTTCGGTCTAACAATTCACTGAATATTCGTATTCATACTGATATTCCATGGTGTGAACGGAGGAATAATACAGGGGATATAATGAATACATCAAACCGCAATCTCATCATCCTCGAAGTTCCAGAGATGGCATGTAATCCTGAGGCCAACAAGCGAGTTAAGCATGACTACAGGCAATGGAGTTTTTTGGCTGATACTACTCGTGTCGAAAAGGCTGTCGTCGTTGGTACATTCAGACTGCTTTCCTCAGCGAATTACAAAGGTAATTGGCCACGCCCACCGAAAATATACTTCCTGATGAGTACCATGGTTGATACTATACGTTCCAACTGGAAATGCTGGAAACAACGTCACAAAAGATGCAATCCTTAGCGATTACAGAAATACTGATATAAATGCAGCCCAATCTGCATCCGATACTGTCCGGATTGATCTGAACCAAGAAAGGAATCTTCAGCTGGGACACATAATCAGCAATCGAGCGCAAAGCCAACCCAAATGACTCTAGTGTGGACTGAAACCAGATGGAGCAATCTATTTTGATCAAAAAGATAATTCGATTTGCGTCTCTCAACCTGGAAAGACCGGCATGACCGATATGCAACTAAATTCGTCAAAACCAGAGAACTGCCGACTCTTCCATAGTCGGCGCGACAATGACGATTGTCTCAGATTATGTCATTACACGACACGGTTCCTGGATGCCTCTATACCTATGCCCAATTCTTGATTAACAAATTGGTCGAACTTGTCGCTAGGTGTGAAACAAAACGACCTCAGTTAATTTTCATTACCGAAACTTGGCTTAACCCGGAGTTTGAGTTAGAGATTGCTGGCATGTCACTGCTGCGCCTAGACCGTGCATCACGTGGAGGAGGTGTGACACTCTATTATGATCAGAGACTCAAATGCAGAGAACTCACGGATTCCGACTTGGCACTTCAGGACACTCTATGGTGCTTGTTTAAAATGACTACATGCGAAAATTGCACATTCGGCCTAATTTATCTTACAACAATGTATAATACGACTTTACTCAGCAAGCTAAGCTTGATTGCCTCGAGATATCATACCAGAATCTTGATCATGGGAGACTTCAATCTGCCTAACTTGCTGAAGACTTACAAAATGTCCCAGACCTACACTGCTACCATCTTCCAGCAACTCTTTGAAAGGATTCCTTTTTTATAATCACGTGGAACGCAATACAAGATACAGCGGTACTGACATTGCTTCAATGCTCTATCTGATCTTGACAAATGAAGAAGACTCCGTCGAAAACATTACATACGATTGTTCGCTTGGTTCCAGTGACAATTTGGACTTGAATTTAGACAACCTATGTCGAGCAGAGCGAACAAGCGATACAAAATATCATCAGAAAGGCATGCCTATCTAAATTATCAAACGCCTTAAGATTGATTAACGATTGGAAAATTGAAGGCATCGGAGTAAAACAGCAGTTCTCCATCATTTTGACCTTGCTTAACCGGGAAATCAACTCTGACTCAGCATTCGTTCCTAAGCAGTGGAAATGGATTCGGATTTAAAATCCGCAGTCGCACTCGGAAATGGATTAAAATGCGAAATATGGGTGGAGAAACCATCGCCGGTTAACCACCGAAACCACATGGGAGACCTTTCGGACTCTTAGAAACCGTTACTAAACTTATTACTGAACTCGAAATACAGTATCATGCTGATATAATGTCTAAAATGGAGCGAAATCCTAAGCTCTTTTTCCAGATTTTCAAGAAGCAGTGTTCAGTGAAACCAGGAGTTGCGGCCTTACAGACGCACTCTGGAATGGCCACCAATACAGCTAACACCGCTGTCCGAGGGAAAGAGTGGATATACAACTGGATCCAGAAATAACGCATCCTGTACTGTTGGACACCAATAACCGTTACCAAAGAAGATGTGCTTGGAACTCTACTATCGTTGAATTCCAGGAAATCCCCTGGTTATGATATAATTACCCCAAATTTACTCAAGCATTTTGCACAATTTCTATTAGGACCCCCGACTCAGTTATTCTGCGAATCGCTGTCTCAAAGTGTCATACCGACGGAATGGAAATCCGGTATAATCTCTCCGATTCTTTCAGAGCCCACAAATTGCAGGCCTGTTACGTTGTTGTCCGCCGTTTACAAGGTGCTCGAAAAGATCGTGGTGAACAAACCGAGAAAATATTTTTACAAAAATAAGCTAGTATCAGGAGCGCAACACGGTTTTAGAAAGGGATACTCCTTCCTTACTAACCTTCTCCTTACCCTTGACGATTGGACTCGAGCAGTAGATGTTGGGGATACCATCCATGTATGTTACCTCGATATGTCGAAAGCACTTGACCGCGTAAACCACAGTATTCTCTTGCATAAGCTAGAACGTTGTGGTATCACTGACAGACTATTAGCCTGGCTAGAAAATTATCTGACTGATCGGCTTGTTCAAGTCTCTGTGGACGATGCTTAATCGAAGTCGGTAGCCGTAACAACTGGAGTGCCTCAGGGATCCGTCCTGGAACCAATCCTCTTCGCACTTTATGCCAATGACATACCAGCTCTCATCAAATGTAAGATCTTACTGTTCTGCGACGATATAAAAGTGTGGTCGAGGATGAATAAGCCGGAAGTCTGCGAACTGCTCCAGAAAAACCTGGACAACCTAGACGTTTGGTCCCTAAAAAATCGCCTATTTTTAATTTCCAAAAGTGTCACATGTTAAACCTAGGGAAAAATGTGAAGTTCCAACATTTTCTTGGTACACACAGCCTCTCGTGGACCATGGAACAAAAGGACTTAGGTGTGTTAATACGCAACACCCTAGGGATGTCGAGCTACTGCAACTCTGTCTATCGCAAAACATCACAGAAATTGTCACTCCTAAAGAGAATTTTCGGTAGGTCCTCAAAACAGACAATTCTCTGCATTATAAATACATATATCAGACTCACGTTGGAATATGCAGTTCAAGCGAAGTATATACCATCGAGCTACCATAATTGTTGCCGGAATCAACGGGAAATCTTAATGAGCGAATCAAAACCCTGAATTTATTCGATTATCCACGTCGTCGTCTCCGATGGGATTTGATTTTGGTTTACAATATCTTGAATACCGCAAATCACACTTTACAATGTTTATTTAATCTACAGGGCTCGCATAGGACAAGAGCTCACACATTCACTCTATCTGTCCCTCACTTGCGACTCAACTGTAGACGACATATTTTACCGTTCGAGTTTGTTTTACTTGGAACAATCTACCCAATTATGTTGTAAACTCACCAAATCAGCAGATGTTCAATAGCAGTCTTGATGTCTTTTTGACCACTAATCCTTGCATCGAAGAAAAATATACATCTTGACTCCATGCATCTACGTTTGTCATCACACAAATCGAAAACAATTTCCGACCTTTGGATTTTTATCTGATTCTTGAACTGCTCAGTAAGCAGCCAAATCCCGTGTTTACTTATTATATTATTCGTAGTTCCCATATTATTCTGTGGTTTTTTGTAAAGCTATGTGCTTTCTAGACCATTAAAATTGAATTGAATTGAGTTCTCTAAGATAGACAGGCGAGATCAAGACAATTGATCACCCCCTAAATGCTGCGTTAATTGCTAAATTGTTTATTTTGTGTGCAGGTGCGAATAGCGCCTGCTGATCCACTACCTACGTACATATATGTACATTAAGTGTTATGAATGTTAACCCTTATCCGCTGCAGAACTGAACGACAGATTGTTGAGATATCCGCCCCATCCACCTTGTTCACCAACAATTTAGGGATTAACGCATGTATAATCATGTGTTATCAGTTATCTTGATCTCGCCGGTCTATCTTAGATACCACAGAATTGGTCAAAAATGGCATTTATACCTCAAGACTGTTTGTACTGACACCCTTAGTCTGATGAAGCTTCTGTGTCAGAAGCGAAACGTTACCAAAATCTGTTCTAACCGATTAACTGCAAACTTTCTTTTCATAACTATGGATTCCGGATTGGTTGCGAATATTTTCAATTACCCTGCAATATCATATTTAATTTGACATGATTGAACTTTATTCGAGGTATCTATTCATATTTAGGTTAGGTGATGGTTTGAAGATGATTAGAAGTATTGCGATCGCTCAAATATCGATTTACGTAGAATTGGTACACTTACCCTGGAAGTCATGAACGTTGTGGTGCTCCCTGCCGCTGTCGGATTCTACAAAGAGAGACCAGAATGATGGCTTCATCATTTGCATTATTACATCACGGTGTGTTCCAATGAAATTGTTGATAAGAAGGTTTTGCTCAGTTTGGTGTGCGATCTTAAAAATGTTAAATGTTGCTGTATCACATTAGTCAGTGTTCTTGCTTGTACTACATGGCGCACGAGTTCGGGTATTTGCGGTGCGCAGCCACACAAATAGTTTTCTGAGTCTTGTTACCTTCACCGGCAGTGGGGTGTAAATGCTACCGAGGGTCCGCGTCGACAAATAATGGCTATTTGTTAACGTATCAACGCTTGACGGGGAATCAATCTGCGATCATTTTTGGCACCATGGTTTGCTAAATGAACCAAATCCAATAGCGGTTCAAAAATGAAATAATGCAACCTATTCAAGATTATACTTGACGGCAAACAGCCAGAAACCGGTTGTGGAGTGTAATTTCGGGGGAAGTGAGCAACACATATCTTTGGCAACCTATTCATGTTGTTCATGGTATCATGGGTCACTAAATCTAACTTTAGTGTCTCCACGTTGTGGTGGTAAACAACCCTAAAGCGGTAAATGGATTTTAATTGCAGACGGTTGTTAACAGCAATGTTATATTGATTGTAACCGATTATTCCTTGAAATATTTCGGAAAAATAGCAATTGATGCACAATTAGTAATTAGCATTAAACATTGAAACATAATAAAATATCGACAATGGTGTTATTTTCTCTCACACCCCACGACCGGTTTCATACTGCTTGTACTCATCAGGGAGGTGTAAGCTGCAGCTTTATGAAATTCTTTCTTTTCCTTCGTCTTTACATTATATTTTGAATCAATTTCCAGAATCTACATTTTGTTGATGTTATTTTCCGGTATTTTATATTTATGCTGTATTTGATGGAAAACATTCCTTTTGTTATTAAAAACTTGCTATTGTAAATCTTTTCTTTACACGCCTTTGGTCAATTATTTGTTTTAATTGTTCGTTTCGGTCATTGTCGGTCATTGTTGTTGAATTTGGTTGCCATTTTGGGCACTTGTAATTGGCTTGTATTTTGACACCACCTTTGGGTGTCTTGTCTTTGATAGACATTTTGCACGGCAATTTCGGTAACTCCTTTCATTCTATTTATAAATCAGGTCGTCATTGAACTTGTTTGCGTTTTATATAATTGATTCTGGAGTATTTTGGCTCCTGTTTGCTGTACGTTCCTATACAGTTGAGTACCGTATAACATCCAAATTGTTGTTTTGAACTTGTCGAACTAAGAAACGGGTGGAATACGCGTTACTCACGAGTGAAACGTTACAGGAGGTGCATTACGATCCAGCTCAGTATGCCTTGAAACATTAACGAAATGATAAACAATGATTGAAGTTTAAATCCACAGACGGATAAGATTGATACACCAATCCTGACAAAATCATATGCACTTGCTGTGCAACGCATGGGCTTGAACAAAGTATCCGTATACGAATGCTTTCCTATCACAAGCACACAACACTAACTAATGGTTTCGTGCTGTAGGCATCAATGAATTAAAACAACTCACGAGCTGGAATACCCAAGGCTGCTTCTCCCGCGTTGACCGACATGAAGTCATCTTTGTCGAGGAAATAATCTTCTGGATGCTCCATGAAATCCGGTTGCTCCATTTCTTCAAAAGGCTCGAAAGAACTTAGTTGCAAGTACTATCAAATGAAAGTGATCAATGTAGATGCAATTGTTCTGTTGAACAAAACACGAAAAATGATACACCTACGTAGTAAGGTCCATAATTAGTTTTATTCTGGCTGTCAGCAGGTAACATCGGCTGATCGCATACGTTTCTAGGTTGCTTTCGTTGACGTTTTCGCATGCGAACTTCTTGATATTCCTTGCCTGCAAAACAATAGCTAGTTTATAAATTTTTGTCATTCAAAGTCAACAGGTAAGGACATTAATAAATCAATAATATTGCTTCCTTTCATAGATACCCTATACAGCATGCTTTTCATCCGATGTTACGAAAACCCTAGTAAGATATTAGTTTTATCGGCATAAATGAGTATCAATTCAATTGACAACATTAATCTTTAGATTTCATTTTTGTATGGAACAAGAAATGCAAGATCACAAATTCTTTTCATCAAAATCTGTTGCAATAATAATAACGCGAAGATTATTGGTCAGAACACCTACCTCTAGTAAGTATGTACTAGATTCCTCGTAGCATCAATGAGGCTCATCAAAATTTTCACTCAGGTGTAATACTAGGGCTGCGGTGGCCCAGTGAATATGAAGATCGACTTTCAATCGGAACCGATATTCCCACCCAAGTGTTACTTGGGCGCCAACAGTAATTAAGAAACTAACTGCAACAAACCATCTTCCTGCTTAGTGAGTGAAATCATAGGACCTGAAAAGAAACCGGAGATAGGCACCTGGCCTAGAGGCCACAACGGCCTGATGAGGAATTAAAAACTACAAATTTGCGGCTGTTAAGTGGTAGGTAGTTGGTAAGCTACATCGAGCTACGTACGATATTCTAATGCTATGCTTAATTAATCTGACTGTACATCATTCACGGCTCAACTATATACAACATTGTTCTGCCGTGCGAGTTTGTTCTGCGTGGTACAATATACATGAGTATGTTGTGAACTTTTCACGGCAGAATAAGAGAAAGCTTGATTTCTTCTTGGCACTTAATTCCTGCATCCAACTTAAATTATAAGTCCTAGCCCAAATATGTCACCACTGTGCAACAGAAAACAAATTGTGCCAGTTGGATTTTTACTTGATTCCTAAACTGTTCAAGAAGCAACCGAATTCCGTTTTCGACTATTACATTGTTTAACTTCCAATATTATTCTGTGGTTTCTGTAAAGTCATATGCTTTTCAGACCATTATAATTGAATTGAATTGAACGCCGCAACATTTGCGCCTGTGTGAAGAAATATAAAAAGGCGTTTTGCTAATGATAGCGCAAACAAGTTTGATGATTTTGAGAAAACTGTTTTCTGCTTACAATCAAAAATGCACTGTCATTTTATACTCTTCATGATGGCCATATTTCATTATCATTTCTTCATCTCTTTTACTTTGAATATGCATATTTAGCACCGAGAAAGGAAACATGAATACGCCAGGATTCGACCTACCTAACAAAGTATGCCTCCACGCATTCACTCGGTAATTTGCCATCAGGTTGCATAACTCTGAGAGTCCAACATCTTCGGGTAATGGAGCCATATTGTCGACTGTGAACGTTGGGTCTGACGAGGTGGTCTGAAACAAATTCGGTGCAATTATACAAGATTTATTCTTCATGGTTAAATATATATATGACTGGTAGAGTAATGTTTTGTCAGTAAGTGGTGGCAATATCAGGATTACTTAGCATACAATAATTAAGTTTCAAGTTAAATAAGGCCAAAATTGTGCAATCTACCACGTCCCCAGGAAAAGAATTCCAAATAAAACACACACTGAATAAAAATCCCTGGCGCAGTTCTGTTTAAAGTGTGAGATATGAAGCGTATAATCATGGCCCCAGAACTTGCTGGCAGTTTGAAGTCGGAATGACGTATCCGGGAGGTGGAAAAAGTATTCAGAACTTTGTATGAGACAATTCGTTTACATCGCGTTCTCCCCTGTGTCAGAGGTCTCAAACGCAATCGTCTGTCTCTCGACGTATTGCATAATTTTAAAACAGTCGACCCTCGATTATTAAAACGGTCCAGATTCCAAATATCTTTTGGAACCATGGTGTCCAATTTCAGGCAGCATAGCACAGAACCAAGTGTATTTACCTCTTAATGATTAGATAAGGTAGCACTTGCAGACAATAAAAACACCCTAAGGCTCACGCTATATATAGACTAACATGTGTCTTTTTGCTCACATACCAACATTTACACTGAACAACAGGTTTATGCCTCGTTGCCGTCACCAGTTGAAGATTGGGTTTACTAAGCCTCGAAACAGTGGAAAGGCGGTAAACAACATTAGACTTTGAAGCTGTTGTTAAATGAGGTTCGTGCAACTATCCATGATATTAAAATAAGGATATACAACGTGATTTCTAGTCAAGAACTCTGGACGTTTTTAAACTACAATGTATTGTATATCACGTGTCCCTTGATGATGGCCTCATTTGTCTAGCACAATTCTTAGCTTCGATAGCAGTCCGTCTATTAAGAGGTTACAACAAGATTCCTTACAAAACCATTGTTTAACTCAGCTTTCGTTTGTTCCAGTATCCTTGGTCTGGCGAACCTTCGGAATCTTCAGGAGCGAAACGTTACCAGCTGTGATAACCGATTGTTTGCAAACCATTTCTCTGTAGTGATGACCACTCAGTGGGTTTCATAAGTTTTCCAAAACCATTACCCGCGTACTTTCTCACGTGTCTTATTACGTTACCTCCGAGATTTGGTTCAAGTTCGGCTAAACTTTTAGTCGGATTTAACAATCATTCCTTTGAATGACATTGAAAACCACGACTGTTTGATACCCAAGATTTTAAATTCAATTCAAAGATTAAAAAACATGTCTCTTTATTATGCTATAGGATATCCTCCGACAATCTAACGATTCCTTACAAGGTTATTCAGTAGCTTGTCTCAATTTTATGAAATTGAAGTAATGTACCTTTCGAGTAGTACTGGCCTAGTTTTTAAAACATCGTGGTGTAAAACAGTTACTTATTCACGGAGTAGAATATCGGAAGACAATTGGGAAATCATTATCCATATATAATTCATATGTAGATTACAGCTGCCAACAACCATTTGCAAACTGAGATAGAAAGCAACTTTCCATGTGACCAGCCAAAAAGCCTGAAAGCGGGTGCATTCAGTACTCAACAGAGGTCATCTTGAAATACTCCATTCTCTCAACTGTAAACAGATAGCCAATACTCACGGATTCACTAGAGGTTCGTTGTTCTCGGCTATCCCGTTTCGAGTCATCCGGTTCCGGATGTTCAGGAACTTGAGTGGTCTCCGTGCTGGCCACCGAGAGGTTTGCCAAATCACGTGTGACGTGTTCTAATTTCCAACGAAGTTCCTCAAATTAATCGAAAAAATGTCCAGTTAAACGTACAGCGCAAACAAAACAAATAAAATACATTAAAACGTTGTTCACCTAATTATACTAGTTTGATACCAATATTAGCTAATATCAAATCTAATAATAAGAAGCCACTTTTAATTGGTTCGTAATGTAGGGTGATCTTAATTCGCCCAGGTCCATGAGACGAAGTTGGGTTTTCAACTTTGTGCTATGGTTTGTGTAGACTATCTGATAAATGGGTTGCGTTGAAGGCGTAATGAACAAAGTTAGAATTTGAAGTCACTAGTAAATAAGGTTCTCACGGCGAACCGCAAATTTAAACGAATTACAGGATGCCGGGAATTGTTGTTAAACTTTTGGTTATGGTATTTGGATCAAATGTGGAAAGTGTCAAGATGGACCGGAAATATCGTTCTGTAGACAAATTGTAACTTGATGTCGGGACCTGCTCTTCAATTGTTTTTAAAAATTGTTGGTGAAATTATTGTAACTGCTGCAAATTCGTGTATACAAATAAAGCCAATTTCATCATCTTCTTCTTCAACGATTAAATACGGAATCGCAGAGTGATTCCTTATCAAGCGCTCAAGGCACTTGAAATAACCAATGCATAATGATGCTCACATCCCCACCCTGACGTATTGCAGCTGATCGCTGATTGTTTACCGTTATCATGTGGAGATAGTGAATATCAGCTCCATTGAGCTTGATTTTGGTAAATTGGCAAACAAGTGCCGTTGATTATAGAATTATTTGGTGGTGAAAATGAAGCGATCGATTGTCACGGCACTGGAAAAGATATAGGAATTACTGATTTATCACAACGAGAGCCGAAAGTATGGGAATACGAAATTATTTGAGTAAAGCCAGAGGGCGTAAAAACGCTTACTTGGCCGAATACACCTAATTTTACACCCTCCATTGTCCACAATGCAACGGCGCAATCTGTCGAAGACGTTATCAGAAACATCCTGCGTTCGTAACGCGGGCAAAACACCAAACCACTGATTAGGTCCACATGCGCAACCCAATCACTAAGTAATTCTGCGAAAATCAATGGTTAAAAGAGTGTTTTTATTCATTTATTGTATATTTATTATTATGTATAGCTGCATTACGTAACACGCGTAAAATTAACGTAACATTGAGGAAAACACTATTGTGTTGAACTTTTTATTTCAGTAAATTTTCATGCGTGAGAGATGGATGAAATTTTTACCGTTTAAAACTTGAAAGAATTCAAGGTTTTGACTTGTTATCTCTCGAAAATCAACGGTTCTCTTACGATCCTCTCTTCAACAAGTGATTCTAAACGTAAAAATCTAATATATTGTGGTGTTCACACCCTCATCACGTACAGACCACAACCGGTTTCTGCGTGTTTGCCTTCATCATGTGTCAACCGTTAGATCAAATTGAGTGAGCTTTGAAACAGTCGTAAAGTGGTAAGGAAAGTGTACAAATCGACGTTGTAAATGACATATTTGCATATTTTTAATGATAGTATTCAAAAATTGAATAAAGCATTAATAGATCGAGTACAATGTTCCAACTGTTCAACTTTCAGCATCTATCACAGGAAGTTGAAAAAATTCTCATGCTCTTCAAAATGCTAAATAAGCTGGTTAACAGAAAACGTTTCAATCGTAAATCATGGCAGCAGTTATTGAAAGCAGTGCTACTCACCGGGGGGATTGATCACTTCTTCGGGCCCTTCGGTCAGGCAGTATTCCTTGATACACCAAATTTTTACGGCACCCGCAGTATCTCCTGTCGCAAGAAACTCGCAACTTGGATCTGTTGTCATGATGATGTTGCTAGCTAGAGAGATGAAGCAAGAACCTTTCGGTTAGTTCTTGTTGCGTGATTGCATGAGAGATTAGTCGTATATTGGTAACCCATCTCAAGATTTTATGATTGTAAAATGTCGATAAACTAGACCTAGTTTTGTTGAAATTATTAATGATAACACATGCAGATTTAGAACGCCTTGTGGCGTAGGTTAAATCAGGAAACTGATTCACGCACAACGGTGCGACAAAGGTGAAATAGTATACAGAAGAAAGCAAACAGCACATTTGCACCAACTGAACCAATCACATAATCCACACGGGATAGTGAATAACGCATAGATTCTTAAAAATATGTCATATATAGTCTCATACGAAAACTTGCAAACCATTTGATAGCGTTATTATCATTCATTCAATCTCTGATTTTCAAACCACTTTTTCTCAGCAGTTTAGTTAAATGCATCAAGTAAAATCATGGACGCAATCTATTAATAATACGATTCGAAATGTACATTCCGTACACAACATTCACAACTTGTAGAAAGATTCCGCAACTCAACCGTAGCACAAGATCCTGTTTTGTAATTTGTCATGTTGTTTCAATCAATGGTTTAAGGATAAAATGTGGCACATCATCATCAATAGTGACAGCATTACACTGGTAGCATGTACCGAATGCTTAACTGCCACACAACCACGAACAAATAAAATCCTAAAAGATACGGATTCTACAGAAGAGCAGGCACAAATAAACTGGGATGAGGTGCCTACACCTTGAATGAAACTTACATTCAATCAAGTTTCGTGAACGAGTGAAGCTACATTAGCACGACAGCTTCTTTGCGGCTTTCACTGTCATGCATCATAACAAGCTTTCCTCGTCACTACTTGGCAACATGTAACGTTAAGCAAACACTCCAAGAATATGCTTAGTGCAAGACCGCCATTGAACACGGTTTCGGACATATCCTGAACCGCAAATACCCATTGCGATATCTGATCACGGGGAATCCAGCCTAACAGACATGTTGCGCCGACTTTGGTTACTAGTAAGCGCCTTTAGCTGCATATGCCACGAGATTTACGCCAATCGGGATGTGCTGTCGCAAAAAGTATTCGTTTCTGAAGTCGGTGGTCCGGCATTCGTAAATAGTGACACAGATGAGTCGCGGTAATACAACTGTTATGACTTAAGACTTTTAATTGAGGTGTTTGTGGTTCGAGCACTACAGCGGTTTCACAATTGGGAAAATATTCCCAAACCTCGTACTTCAAAATGAGCATCGAAAATAGTCAGAAGCACTGCTGCAACAGCTTTTTCAGTAATTAAAATCAATTGGCTTGTACCGCTTCGTGCTGCTGAAACATGAAATAAGCATCGGCCATATGAGGCGCAGCCGTCCCAATCAATTTTACAAACTTGGAAGCTTAATCCATCCAAGGTTTAACGTGTAAATTAAATTAGATCTCTGATGATATGCTAATTTCGAAAGCAAGAACAACAGACAGTGAAAATTTAGTTTTGTTTGAAACTCAATTGCCTAAAGCAGATTACAAATTGTCGGGTTTTGATGACGTGCCTTTAGCATGTGCCCGAAATTCTCCGATTAAGGCGCATGAATATGCATTCCAGAAGCGAACGATTCCATTGCCACCGCAAGAGACCAAATTCGCTCCTTCTTTACTTCCTGGACCAATATGCTTTCGATTCGTCAACAACGCCAGACGGGACACATTGAACAAAAATTCCGGATTCTAGAAAAGGGGCATGCAACAGCGTTTAGTGAGGGTGAATATTGATTCCCGCAATCCAATAACTTCACTTCGGTGATCCGCCATTTCAATTAACAAAACACGGAAAAATACTGCTCATAAATTTCAGCAAGTTATTACAAAATTCTCATGAATGCTTTGCTTTTGCCCACTATATGAATGAACATGTCTGTACGTCAGGTAAAGTCACAGACTTGATGTGCGGTTGCATCATTTTAAGCTCCGACACTTGTGGGAATGGTTCCCATATATTTCATCGGGTGCGTTTTTGGCATATTTTACTGAAATGTTGTTATGTTGAGCTTACTCATCTAGACATTAAAAATCCGCGATATGTACACGAACCATGGATATTCTGCTCCTCATTCTTTCGTTTTGATCGTGCTGGCCCTTTTGCTGTAAGATCAATCCAACTGTGTTTTCTACTGTTGAGAATTGTTCAGTGAAACATTTAACGTGAAATCACGTTCAGGTCTTAGGCTTCCAGTGTGATAGTGAACACCCGCCTAAATCGAGCGACAAACATTTGGAAACTATTACCATGGCAATTAAAGGTGATTGCACACGAATCGACCTCTGATTTGATTTGCACTTTTGGGTGACCCTTACAATGGAACACATTGTGTGATTGAAATGCATTCAAATGAGCATTTTGGAACATATTACTGTTCGCGAAACGAGCGTAGCCAGCGAAAAATCGTAAGTGATGAGTACAAATGTCACATGCCGGAGCTGTTCACATATCTTTCAAGCAAAAGGTGACAAATCTTCGGCCCATGAGGCGGTTATGAACATTGTCGATCTGTCACCGATCATGTCGTATAACCCTGAGCTGACACCTCTCTAATTATAATTCAGAGAGAGATTCCGAAATGAAGATCAATTCGTAAAACAGTTTGCCTCAACGTATATTTTTCACCAACATTTTTCTATCCTATTCCATAAATGGAATTATTTTTCCTCCTTCCCACGAACCACCTGGATCGAAGGTTGAAACCGATTTATTATTATTTTATGATGATATCTACAGCTATTCGCTTTTTTCTAATCAATCTGAATTCTCACATATCGGCATAATTCAAAACGACTCAAAATATAAAAGTTTCCTTTATAAGGTAATTCGGTTTCCGTCATGTATGCCATATAGATTTGTCTAAAATGGTATATGAAAAACCATATATATATAGTAGGAAGATAGCAATGATGGACAACAGACAAAACCCCGATAGGGTTTTCGATTGACAGTACGTGCGGCTTGGACTGCCACTTCTTGCAAGAAATCAACGGACGCGAATTCGCTCAAGCAGTCGACAGTTGAAGGTGGCGACGCGTTTGAATATAAATGATAACGTGCAATAAACGATCAATTTGAACGATCATCTACAATAAGCATTTATATCCAATTCATAAAAAGTACGATTGCTTAAGTGCTTGACTATTTTTAGTTTGCACGGTTAAACTGATGCTATTACTAACGTTCAAATAGCTTGCAACAGGGAGACCGTGTATCTTATTTTAGCCAGATTTGACGGTTTGAATCGTTTTAACGCTAAGCAACAAAACAACACAAATAAATTTTTGGATTCACTTGAAACGCCATAGGCTATATTCAACAGACCGATCAAAACACTTACGTCTTCATACAAGCGCTTGCAGCGTTGGCTCATCTTCCGAGCGGCCAACTCAGAGTTCGTATTCCACACGATAATTTCGCCATCGTATGAAGCAGTGATGAGAGCATTTGGCGGTAAAGCGACACCCGTTAAGACGTCATCACAATGTTCCTTGAGAAAAGCAGATGACAGTAGAATGGTTGCGCAAAATGAAAGAGGAGCGTTGAGAAAAATCCTAATCATGCAACCTTGAACTTTTTAATGTTTCCATGGATAAATTGTTTGTGTCACCGATAATTAAATGATTGAGTTTAAGGTCAGATGAAGACGCAACTCCCTCGGCAGTACATACTACACATTATTAATTAATTAATCTTATTAAGATAATATATATATATAATATTATTATTTATGTAATAATTATATAACCATGAACCATTATGTGAATCAGTATTTTAACAGCATTGTACATTGTTTCATCCTAGATAACACTGCTCACAGTGTGCCAACTTATCGTGCTTCTTATCACTGTTAGAATAGCCAGCTTCAATTTAACAACGCAATCGATGCGCTGACTCAACTCACCGGTGCACCTTTCCATTCAGACGGGTATACGTAGTGGTCCCGGAAGTTTGTGGTCCGGAAGACTGTGAAGTGGTTAGAACTGCCCATCACAATCACCGCTCGTTTCAATATCACCACCTGGCCAACTTCAATGTGAGATCCACCAAAGCAAACGAGCGTGTGATGACAATGACCATTCATATCCCATATCTATGTGTTAATAGAAGCGATTAGTAACGACATAGGTGGACAGCATATATAATCGGCTTTGCAGTGGAGTATTCACCTTAATGGTCCCGTCGGTGCTTCCGGTGTAAAATCGGGAACCTCCAGGATCCGGCACAAGGCATGTAAGTTCGGCGTCTTTATGACTACGGGAGATGTTTTTGACACGTTGGCCAGTATCCACCAACCAAAATGAAATCGTCCCATCTTGTGACGCGGAGACTATCTATGGAACAAGTGCATTCGAGATTTCATCATTAACGATAAATGCATATATAAACTTGTATAAAGCTTAATGAAAAACAACATAATAAGTCTATAACTAAAGGTGAGAACGAAAACTTTACCGTCAGAAAAAATAAAGATTCGCCAGCAAGTCGCACTGGGTGTTTCTTACTCTTTGGCGCTATTTTGTATTACTGAGGATTATAAAAGCCTCATTAGATACCAAACGAGATCTTCTTACATGAAATAAGTTAGTAAAAACGTCACCTGACTATTTTGAGCATTAATAAATTGTACGGGATATTTGAACCCCATACATTGATCATGAAAATTTGGTTACGTTTTTTCTTTCAAGTTTATTTTCATCCTATTCGTTTGTAAGGTGATCATCATAATCATCACATCACAGACAGCATTACACCGGTAGCGCGTGCCGAATGCTTAACTGCCACACAACCATGAAAAAGTAAAATCCTAAAAGATGGGGAAAGGTGGGACTTAAATAGCCACGGATTCTATAGAAGAGTACGCACGAACAAACGGTGTAGAGGTGCCTAAACCTCGAATGGAGCATGCATTCAAACAAGTTTGGTGAACGAGTAGAGCGGCATCAGCATGGCAGCTTCTTTGCGGCTTTCACTGCCATGCATCATAACAAGCTTTTCTCGTCACTCCGCTTGACAGCATATAAGGTTAAGCAAATATTCCAAGAAGATGCTTCGTGCAAGACCGCCATTGAACACGGTGTCTGGATATATCCTGAAGCGTAACTAGCCATTGCGATATCTGATCGCGGGGACACCAGCCTGGAAGACGCGGTGCGCCGACTTTGGAAAGGTTACTAGTAAGAGTTTTTAACTGCTTATGCCATGTGACGGTTTGGCCACCCCGAGATTTACGCCAATCTGGGTGTGGTGTCGCAAAAAGAATCATTTCGGAAGTCGGTGGTCTGGCATCCGTAAAACGTGACCCAACCAGCGTAACCTATGCAGGTTGATCTGCTTCTCTACATCAACATTACTACCGAACAACTTATTTCAGAGAGCATCGGTGCGTATGCGATTGTAACAGCTAACTCCTAGAATGTTGTGGAGACATCGGTTGTCAAATACTAGGAGACGCTGGATGTGTTTTTCACGTAGGGTCCAGGTTTCCTACCCATACAGTAACACAGACCGAACTGTCGCTTTATAGACTCTACCCTTGAGTAACAGAGACAGTCCTTTCTGACGCCAGAGGTGACCTAGGTTGCAGAATGCTATGGTCGCTTTAGAAATGCGTGATACGTAAAACCATCTACAATTTCAAGCGCCTGATTGTCAAGTAATAAAGTGTTGTTTGATAAGTCGATGTCCTGCAGCAGAACACTGCACTTAGAGGGTGCAAAACGCATTCCAAATGTGGGCACAATACTAGATAGCTTTTTCAGTATCGCCTGTGCATCTTTGTGCGAATCGAAGAGCAGAACTATATCATCAGCCTAGTCCAAGTCGAGAAGCTTGACGCCTGGCATTATGTAAACTCCGAAGGCTGGAGCACCGTCGCTGCATAATTACGAAATTGAACAAGAAAGGAGAAATACGACATCCTTGTCGGACGCCACTAGTAGTGTGGAATTTGGGAGAAAGTTCGTTGTAAACCTTAACGCATCCGGATGTATGTGCATAAAGTGCACGTAGTATGTGGACGTACTTTTGTGGAACGCCTTTGCACAGCGAAATGTTAAACAGGACATTTCGATCGACTGAATTAAATGCTCCTCTGAAGTCTAAAAAGATGGCTATTGCCGGCTGTCAATAGCTGTGCCGCAGTTCTAAAGAGTAAAAATATGGTCGACACACCCTCTACCAGGTCGGAAGCCAGCTTGCTGCTCTCGGATCTGTGATTCCCTATGCGATGTTAATCTTCGAAGGCATATGGACGCCAATAATCTCGTAATGATGGGAGTGAGACTTATCCCACGGTGATTAGAGCATGAGCTTCGCACACCTTTTTTAAATATAGGTATGATAACCGATTCACCCCAACTCGGAGGGACGGATTCTGACAACCACACTTCACGGAGGAGATCGCCTAATGTGCTGATTAGGACTTGGCCACCTTCTTTGAACAAAACAGGCGGTATGTCATCGGGGCCAGCAGCTTTGAATCGTTTCATGGATTCGATACATGCTTTAATTTCTAAATCATTAGGGGGATCTACGCTAACAGGCCAAGGATCACACTGCCTCAAGTGAGGGAATGATTCTGTTGCAGGCGACCAGCTGAATTGTTCTTCAAAATGTTCGGCCCAGCGTGAGAGGCGGCGATTCTTATTAGTGATAAGAGTACCGTCTATTTCAGCGATAGTCTCACTCACTCCTTTTTTCGTAGGCCCAGTCGATCGAATAAGTTGGAAGAGTTTTCGCACGTTACCCGCATTATTTGCTATTTCCATTTCTTCGACCTTATTTAGCCACCACCTTTCTCTGTCTAGTCTTAAGCTCCGTTTAAGTTCATTCCTCACGCGTCTACGCTCTGTATTGTGTCCAGGACCATGAGGTATTTCGCGTCGCTGGTGAAGAATTTCTATAGAGCGCTGTGAAATCCAGTGGGACTTTTGGGTTGGTTGTGCAGTCTCACAGGCTGTTATTGCGGCGGCTCGCATAATCCCTGCTATTTTGTTCCACCTTTCATCGGTAGTTGCATACTGGGCAACTGGGAGTGAGTTACTCAAGGTGGTCCTATAAATGTCTTGAACTGCAGGCTGAAAGAATTTTTCGACAGCAATGCGTTTCCCATTCGAGGGCTTCGTACCGGAGAACTTTAACGAGAACCTACATCGCACAAGAGCATGATCTGAATCTACGCAGGTATTCCAAAAAGAGCGGCAGTCCTCAATGCAACCTCTCCAGCGAGCACTTATGGCGATATGGTCGATTTGGGCCGAAGGTTGGCTTCCATCCGGCGAGCGCCATGTGGCACATTGACATCTTTTATGGCGAAAGGAGGTGCTGCTAATGAATAATCGAGATTGTGCACAGAATTGTATAAACCGTTCACCATTATCTGTGCGTTGGCTTTCAAGACCAAACATGCCACCTAATTGTGATTCAGATGTATCTAAGCGACCTAGTCTGGCATTCATATCTCCTGCTAAGACAACAATATCGGAGCTTTTTGCACGTCGCAAAAGAGCATAAAGATCGTCGTAGAAGGTGTTCTTCTCGTCGTCGGAATTGGTGTTAGTCGGAGCGTAAGTTGCTACAATAAACAAGCATCTCTGATTAGAAGATTTTGAGTTTGTTCTAATATTAGTGGCGAGTCTAACTGCGCACATCCTGCTATTGTGAGGAATCCAATCGATTAGACAGGATTTGGCACGTGAATTCAGCACTATACCAACACCCGCCTGTCCTGAAATGGCTGCTACAGAATCACCAGAGCAGCGCAAAAAGTAGCGAGTTGAAAAGATTTGGGGCAGTAAGTTCAGTAATTATAGACGGATCATATAAGCGCGTTTCCGATAAAAAACAAACATCAATAGATAGACTAACTAAGGTAAGAGCCAGTGTAGCTTGCTGGCCTATTTGTCTGAGAGTCCTGACATTCATGGCTCCGATGTGAGCAGAGGTCTGTGGTTTAAGAAAGTGATCTGTAGATTCGCGAACAGAAAATGTTCCATGTTCAGCGCGGTCTTTTCTAAAGCTGGGATTGACATAATGAGAGTTATCAAGAGTGGATGGGGGAGGGGAATGGTCGGAAACAGTTTGAAGAGTAGGGCCAGCAGTAGCTTGTTTTCGCTCACCCGCCTGTTGTATGCAGCAGGTAAGGCGACCCTGTTTATCGTGCGTGACGGCCGATGCACTATGGAATTGGGTGATCAACAACAGTTTAACGCTAAATTGAGTATATGCCAACCAAATTACAATGAATCGAATCTAAATATATTTTCTACGAACTTCATTTAGCTCCAAGGTAACACCTCTGGACTAAACATCAGAAAAGTTGTATAGTGATCATGACGATTGTTTAAAAAATAGATGCACGAATGCCAGTATTCTATAATAATACTATAGAAGAAATGATGTGAATGATATTTATTGTGAGCATTCATGGTGTACTCCAAGTAAAGCTTTATTTGGCTTGTTTAATGGAACAGAAGTCAATTCAAAGCACAAATTCGTAATTCCAAAGGTCTTATGCGGCCGAATTAGAGCCCTCGGTGTGTTAAACGCTGGGTATGAGACTTTATCTCTCGCATCGATAAATTTAGTACGATGGAGTACATGTGTAAAACGGTGTAAAGCCGGAAAAAATCTTGCGTTAGATTCGAATTTTGTGGTTTCAATAACACGCAAATAACACTTCAAAAATTTAACTTTTATGTCGACTAGTTGGATTGGTACCCCTTGCGCTATGCAGATTATAATCTCGTCTACCTGATTGAATGTTGAATTGAACAGGATCCCGACCACTGGTTTCTCGTGGCTGAATACCCGATCTTGAACCTTAACCTTCATCTCCAGCATTGTCAACGATTGGTTGAATGTAACAAACAGCCGCAGGTTGTCTTCGTGAAACAGAACACGAGTTGACACTGAAATTGACGACAAAATTCAGCATTTGAAAATAACTAAAACGCAACAGTAAGAATAAGCATACACGCAAGTTAATTTTGCTCTGCCTGTGGAAGCCTTCGTAATTTTGGAAAAATTGAGATAATGAACCGATCAATTATTGAATACGGTCAAAAAGGTATATATTTGAAACTTATGAAAAACCATCAAAAATTTTAAACGTATAAGTGTAATAAGGCACCAGCAGGCTTCGAACACGTCAACGATGTGCATGGGACAAATATAGCGTTTCCACATAGTGAGAGTTAATCACAGTATTGAATTGCTTAGAGTCTGCCAGATGCGGTACTATATAGAACGAAGGGTTGGCACGGCAACTTTTCAACAATGGAGGCGACTTACCTAATCTCCGCGAGTTTCCTGAATCGTCTGCAAACAAACAATAAGAAATCACACTCAATGATTGAGTTATACACGAGCGATCACAATCCACTTAGGTTGGTAATCGAGGATTTGAAGATTCTATCTTTGCTGATTCAAGAATTCAAGGATAAAAAGTAAATGCTTTACACCACCACTGGGTTACGATATGTTTGAAAATGTGAAAAAATAGTATATAACTAGTATATCAAATATGCGGTTCACGAATGACGTTCTTTTGCATACGAAGACCCGATTTTGCTTTGAAGGTCGGTATGCACGGAGAGTTCACTACGTGTTAAGATGGGGAGTTCTTAAAAATAGCAGCACGACTAAAATTGTGGCCGGCGACCTACACGTGAACTTGGAATGCAGAGGGATAGGGTATGTCCACGTGTCCCTTTCTCACAATAGTTTTGAAACAGGTGTTTAAACGGGTATCCTTCGGTATACACAATTTTATAGGTAGGAATAATATCGCGTAGCTTTCGATGTGAAATTTAGTGTAAGGAGGTATCTCTAGTGATACCCGCTAAATTCCCGTAACACAACCGTGTAGGTTGATCATTGGTGTAAAATTCTACATCGAAGGAAAATTAAATGCATTTTTGAGATCTCTGACATTTTGATAAATATTCAAAAGGTAAACATCTGCCTGTTTAAATGCAGAAGAGTACACGAATGTTAAAGAGATAATTGTACCACAAAGCGTTCCCTCATGAACACCAGGAGAGAAAGGGATGAATGGATGAAGAACGGGGAGAGTTAGTTGTGCATCGTGATCGGATATTTGAGTTGAGTTGATTGAATTCTGGTGCAGTAAATGGGAAGTCTCTGTGTGAATGATATGATATGTCGCTCAGATACAGAAAAAGAATGCTACTGAACGGCTTTTAGGGTATCTTAAGGTGTTAATCGTTTAGTGATCGTTCTATCTAAAAGGAACTATGCGGACAAATAAAATGAACATTGAACTAACATGAAGTTAAATACCACAGACGAGTTGATCATTTTAACGAAGGCTGTATTTATTTCGGTCGCACTTCTTTGATTGCAACAGACTATTGCGCCGACACGTTGAAGCCATTGGAGAATTGCGAAGACTAAGATTTTGTTATGCGTACCACGTATATATATAATAAAAGCTGGAAACATGACCAATCGTAAATAGTCAGTGTGAACGTAAAAGCTTATCCGTTATACTCCGTATTAGTACAGTGTCCATCAGTGATACATGAATCGTATACGGTGTATTGGAACGTTTAAAGATATGAGAATTCAATCGCATGATTACAACAATAGTTAACACCCAACAACACAGCAACAAACCTACCGTCAAGTCCTTTTGCGAACACGCCGGCGATTCGCTGTAAGCAAATTTGAAGCTGTATGTCCCAAATTCGTAACACGCGATCACGAGACAAACTGAGCAGTCGTCCACGTGCTCGTTGGAATTGGACAGCCACGACCGAAGCCATGTGTCCTCGCAATAGCTGATTTCGATACAAAAGCAAGATATGTCACATGAACAGATTGCAACCATACAGAAATTGATAAACATTAATGATAAGCAAAATGAAAACTGAAGTATGATACGATACATGGTAGGTGTGAAGTGAAGGGACTGACGACTGAAAACCAGTGTGCAGCGGGAGGTGGAGACCTTGGATCTAACGAAAAGATGCATAGTGGTCATTAAGAAACGGTTGTTTCTGGTGAAAGGCCTTGAACCGCCTGCTTGATAAACTTCAAGTTAAATGGAACGAATAGAAATTGTCCAACTCTCAGAACCATGTACTCACTTGAAACGTTGTTTTGCAAAAAGCTACATTCTCAAACAACTTTAGCAAAATTCACCGAGGATCATCCTAGTTCGAAACCCTAACAACAGCTTGATATTATCCTCGCTGGTTACACCACTATAAACAGCGTTCTACTAACTACGATATGTTACAAACTGTAGCGAGACATACGCTACTCATTTGCCCTCCAGCAGCACACACGGTTTGAAAAAATCGGAACGAGTTATTTTCTCGAAGGTAAAGCTGCTTTGATGATTGCTGTCATCGACAAGAAACGTACGGCGCTTTTAAAGTTAAAATGATCTTTAACAGAAGAAAACTTATAACATCTGAGAAAGGTTTGAGGTAGGGTTGCTTACTAGGGGGTGAAAGTGATTGCAAGATGGAAATGAGCAACATGTTCGCAGCAGGTGTAGGCAGAAATAACTACTAAGGCTCGCGTGATAACATCAAAGGGTTAGATGATAGAATAGCTTTCAGTTCGCCACTAATAAATCAACTTTGTTAGAATCGCACAAAATTAATAGATAGGTAAATAATGTTTTCACTTACTACTTCGTACACATGTAACTGTTGTATGTTTCAATGCTGACATGTTGTGTCTTGCCCACAAAATCATTACACAGTTCATTATTAAAAGTGTTTGGAAACTAAAATCCCATTGTGAGAACTGTTTGCAAATTTCTAGCTACAGTTTAGCGGGTTAGTCTGCGAGAATTAGCATTTAAAGGTTTACTGGGAATTTTAAGTAAACTTCGGCAAAATAGATCCGCTGTCTGCATGATCGTCCTTCGGAGACGAAATCTTGGAATGTACTGAGAGTGAGTGTTACGCCCGAATCAGATTGGGCGGTCATGCAGAGACTTGTGGGCAATGCTATTAACACAGACTTGCTATGGATCCCCGTGGTTAACGTAGATCAAACTAAAGCCCAAATCCACTTCGTTCTTAGCAATTCATTCACTCCGATTTTTATTGAATCACTGAAGTTCAATGTGACGATAATTGATCGAATATTGGCAAAAACCCGCCGTTAATATAAAGTTACCATGTGAAGACACCGCGTTTAGCGACAACGTGTAATATATTGAATGCAACTCGCTTAATCGCAACTTTCTGCTTATAACTAAACTTTCTGATCTAAATTACAACAACTATAAATTTGTGGTAGCACATTGGTAGAAAAAATGCGCCTAAAAGCTGACAGGCGAATTAGTACGGTGGAAAACACACACTTTTCAGGGACTATGCAATAGTGTGACCTCTCTAGAAGATTTCTCAAGTTTGCCAGAAACTCGATGTTCTCTATTACCGGTCCATCGTATATCAAGCTTACTGTTTTCCCGTAATTGTAAGATGTTAGAGATTAAAAAAGATTTTACATTATCTTCCAATTTTCCCATGAAATTCTTGAATGAGCCATATCGGAGAAAGATTTTAGTGTCTTGATATGTTCCTCTTTTTCGTGAGCGATAAAATTTAAAAAATTCAAAATCCTATCCTTTCTGTTGCACAGATGGCAGTCGATGGCACTAAATCGAGGAGAGATTGATTAATGTTGAGATGTGGAATTCTGAACCCAATAGTCAAATGTGTGAGGTCGTTGCAAGCGTGCCTTCAGTGTTGTACTCGAACTTAGAAGCATTTTCGGGCGTTTTCACTCGGCCTTATTAAACTAAATACAACATTAACGTCCACACAATCACATACCACAGGGTTAAAGGCACCACGGTTACAAATTGTCATTGCTCAAATCGAGCAATTGGCGTAAAATAACCAAAATTAGTGAGAGGATGGTGCAGCATGTCCAATGCGCAGCGAAGGCAACACCCAGATTACTTAATCGTCGCCTATGTCGTCATATCTATTGAGCCAATACTTTAAATTTAGTTCCAGTCTCTAAACACTGAGTAATATAATGGAAACTGTTCGTGACCGATCGGGGAATCATAATCATGATTGGCCAGGTGAATGAAACTTAAGCTTGATCTCTGTTCGTACTGACACCCTTAATCTGACGAAGCTTCTGAGTCAGAAGCGAAACGTTACCAATAAACTGAGTAAAATGTTTACACACTTCATACCGCATTCACACTTAAACTGTTGTCCACTATCCTAGTGAATTCAAACTGTTTACTGTGAAACTGAACATGTCTTTACTGAGTGAATCGATATTTTTAATTCACGCCTTCATGTCCATTAATTTCGTGTTGGTAGTTACCTAAAGACCCACCACAGTTAGACTAAGATGCATGTGCACTCGCGCGACATTTTATGCATACCTTCAATTTTCACCAACATTCTGAAGCCTCTGTTAACTTGTATTTTATAGATATCTTATTGATTCAGGTACTACGCAACTGTTTCCTTATTTACCATAAAACTTTAGTCGTAAATCCTCAAACCGTTCGTTTAAAATTTTGTATGGACGAAACATTTTTCTGCATTTATTTGCTACAGGAAAACTTATGAAAGGAGTGGATTGTGCATACTCGCTGGTGCTAAAGACGCTTCAGAAACTTCTTCCCGGACGGATTTACGAATAAAGTAACTCTGAGATAATTTTCTTCTTATTCCATCTCTAAAATCCATAGCATCGTTCACAAGTTTCATTCGACAAAATATAAGGATGGCAAAGAGTAACAGTACTCCTAGCTCACGCAATAACAGCTGCGATCATCGCACACAATTGGTGGGCCCAATTTTAACGAAAAATCGTTCACTTCCTTGTAAACTGGCTTATTGCAAGCATCTACATAACCGTGAAAGGAAAAATCAAATTTTGTTGACATCATTTAAAGTTATCAACCATGGCCAGCCACGAAATTGATAAAAGTCACGCTCACCCCATTAGGTTTGGATACGACGTACGGGTTCCAAAGACAAACATGGTAGTTAACACCGGCAGTGGCAATCAGATTTTGACCATCGTGATAATCAAAACCGTTTATTCCTTGATGAACGTTGAAAATTGAACTGAACAAATAGATATAGTAAGCGGTCAAACTGAAGTGATGGCAAATTTACCGAATGTACAGAAGAGTTTTTGATGACTTTGTGGAAAATAGAAACCAACAAGAGTTAACAACATTAGATCCTGAGATAAAAACTATAGATTGAGGTAGAATTTCGAGAACCACCATGGCTGTGGTTTGGGTAAATGTTCGTTATTGTGTCAGCTGGTAGAAGCGTTTGACAATGCACACAGTGGTATTACAACAACATAACTGATGCACTTGTAAGGTTTGCCATTGAAAACATTTGTAAGTAGAGTTAGTAATACAAACAAGGGTGGTAAAATGCTGAATCACAGAATTATTCTCAGAAATTCCCGATGACTATTACTCTATATAGCAGTCGCATTTTCGCTCCACAACCATTTTCAAACTGTTTGTGTCGTCAAGAGATGACATTTATATTAGATACTGTTAGCCTCAAAACAGTGGAAAGGTGATCAATATTGTTTCAATTGACATACCGAATAATCCATACGGGGTCGCACCCACTCAGACACCTCTTTAAAATTGGTTTCAATCTTCCGACCAGCAGTCACAATCGGACCCTTCAAATCCCACATTCCCGATTAAACTGTCGGTACAACTTTTACGCAGTTCGTGTATGCTTTTGTGGAACAGCTTACCGCCAGAAATCGTTTCCCGCATCAAACGGAATGATCTTCAAACAAATGTTACGATTTTTTATGTTGAACAATACTGTGTTCAACCCGGTTTACTGAAACCCCTTAGTGATTCCTTCTTACTCACACATACTTTGAATAACAAATTACCCAAACGGATATTTCCGGTCGAAATATCCTCTCACCTTATGACAATTTGAATTACTTTTGCATGGAGGTGCAATTGTGCAGCACTGTTGTGCTGTGCAGCTAATCGTGCCACCGGCAGTGAGCTGCATGTGAAACACGCTGGAGTCTCACTGCAACTTCTGTTTTATTTTTGGTTCTCATATCAAACTAGGCCTGGGCAACCTAAAAGTATCCTAGCCCATGTGCAGTCTATGAATCTTGAGTCACTGTAATCTACGTTTAGTACAACGAACCACGGTACTCCTAAATACACTCATATGGTGATTTAAGTTGAAGATTTTAAAACGCTTATAAATGAATAATGTATCGTTTTGCTTACAACGTCAGCATTTGGAAACATTTATTTTTGTGAACTGTTTGTACGGAGGAGATGATCAACACAACACCTTGGTTTCATATTCATTTCGGCGGGTTTTCTACGACTAGTCTGTACAAATGAAGGTACGAAACCTCAAGGTCTATTAAACACAGTCAGTCACGATAATATTACAAGTTACAATCTAATTATTGCTGGCAAACTCATGAGTATACGTTCAGTGATGCTTTATCGCCACGAAATTGACTGTAACTCAATCAATTATCAAAATCGTACATTTTGAACGAGATTTATCCCGAAGAGTTCCAAGTAACGTTGATTCGAAAGGCCGCATTCGCCAATGTAGCAAGTAATTAAAAT
The DNA here is from genome assembly GCA_013407085.1 of Atriophallophorus winterbourni. NCBI lineage: Eukaryota > Metazoa > Platyhelminthes > Trematoda > Plagiorchiida > Microphallidae > Atriophallophorus > Atriophallophorus winterbourni. Next base: position 58,041 of record JACCGJ010001152.1, read on the forward strand.
GCGTGATCAAAAGACGCTTAACCACTAGCGTTAATGTTCATTCAATAGCAGCAAGAGCCCGCGTTCATTAAGCTGTTCTTTCCTAATAAATCACCTACCTTTACTGTAATTCCAACCTAGGCTTCGTAACGCTTTAGTTGAATGTAAATTTAGTGAGGTGATATTACAATGGTGAATTTCAGAAAAATCACAAAAATCATACATTTTAATAACACGAATATCAAACAAGCAATGACTTCAAAATGCTTATTTGCATGCATTTCCATCACACACACACCGACCGGTTTCATGGTGTTTGCACTCATCATGTAGGGACAGTAAGATCAAGATCCGCATGTGCTTGAAACAGGTGAGGAATGGTAAACAAGTTGAGCGTGTAAGGCACGGTTGGATAAGGTTGAAACGACCAACCTGTTTAACACATGTGCCCAAACACATGTAGATGAAACAAAACTCATGGTCATGAACGAAAATCTGCAAGTTCATCATTTTAATAAAACACAAACCACGTGTTCCGTGACGTTCGCACCCCAATGAGTTCATTCAAAATATATGCTACTCACCTGCGCGAAATTATTCGTGATTCGGGGCTGAAGTCAAATGAGAAACTCAGAGTTCATTGAAAAGTTATTGTAAAAATAGTTTGCACCGATTGATATCATCAATTAATTATTATAATGAATGAGGAATTTGATAATTGCGAAGTACCTTGTCGACATTTAAAATCGATCTTAGAATTCATGTTCAAACAATCCGACTCTTTTTTTACCGAAGTACAGACATCCGTGGTTAAAGTTTCTGGTAATAATAAGAAAGATATATAGCGTGCCTTTAATAAACGGGTTTTATTTACTTTATGCAAATATGATTTCAACATTAAAACGATTCTGATGCTTTGGCTGGCTGCATCACAAAGAGTTCATGTAAACAAGCGAAAACATTAACGATAATGGAGTATGATGTTTATTCAAATTATCACAATAAATGAACATTTTCAAGAAATAGACATAGTATAATTGAAAATGGAAAACGATAATAGTAATATCTATCTATCTATCTATCTATCTATCTATCTATCTATTTATCTATTTATCTATCTATCTATCAATCTATTTATCTATCTAGCTATCTATTTATCTAATTATCTAAGTAGCATGGTAATACGTAATCCTAGTTGACTTATGTTTTCTCACCTAATATTATCTAATATTTCAGTAAGGTATAGAGCTTCAAGCAAAAATATCTTTTAGACTGTAATCTTCATTGAAGTATTGAGTTTAATGGAAGAACTCACGGTTGATTAGGAGTTCTATTGGTGGTGTTATTTGAAGGTAATTTTTCGAGCCAAGAGAGCACCAACGAGTTATTCCATACTGTGGCACATGTCATGAAAGCCTCGAGCTGCGGTATGTATTTCACTAAATGGTTCGGTGAGTGTGCTGAGTTTACCTTGTCTAACCCAATCAGAGTGAACTTTAACCCGTAGGTATGTTGCTGTTTTGCATTTCTTTTCTGTTAACTCACTGAGTGATACAGTGTGAGTTTTTTCTGAAAGCAATTTTAAAATGAGACGTGTGAATATCTGTATCAAATATAGCGTCAGTAAATTGTGAACAAATGGCAAAACCTCAATGCATATCCATGAAGGCTGAAACGGACTGCAATAATGAGTCGGGATAAATGCGAAAAGTTACATATAATGCAAAATCATTAGCACAGTCTTTACTTAAAGATAGTTGACCGACGTATACCAAAACATGATTACAACGTGAAGAGATTTACTGAACACTATTTGGAGTACCACTTCTCATTAGCTTCGTATGGGCAAAAGTGTCCAGAACTATGTTTATGTATTGTAGTGACCGGTTTATTTTTAGAGAACAAGCGATATACATCTATTACTGAGAAAATCTGAAAAGAAAGTATTGTTGAGGAGAATAGGGTGTCAACAGTTGAGTAATGCATTCCCAGTGATATTCACGTAAAATACTGATACACGGAAGAACCTCGGTGAAATTATGACCCAAGCAAACGTTATTGCACTCGTCTACAGAATACGATGTTTGCAACAATGCAAACTTGAAATTTATTTTATCTTTCAATTGTATTAAATCGGGAGATTATTTAAACTCACGTATAAGATTCAATCAGTCAGTCTAACTTCAAAAGTATTTTTACAAAATGTAGCCCAGTTAAGTAGCTGTTTGATAACATGGATTTAGTTTAATTATATTTATTACGTGCTTACTAGAAAAATGCAGCAAAAATGTGGTTAGGCCGGTTTTATTGTTTACAATTTTAAAAAAACATAGATGAACATATTGCTAAATCAACCGCCTCAAAAATCATTATTCATAATCTACCCGTAAACGTTTCACTTATTTTGTTGTTCCCTTAAGAAAACATTCAGACGCAACTCAATGATTAGCAAAATGTCGTACCTGTCTATGCAACACAAAGTGCGTAGACCAAAATTGAGTTTCATTCTTTCATAGCTCATCAGTTCTAAGAGCTGTCTGTCGAAATGATCGTATTGTGATTCAACATATTTTTCAATAAACGGTAATTTTTGTTCTTTTTGCGGTGAATACTGCATAACATTTTGATTCACCAAAATCTTGGTTTGGAGCCTACCTAATGACAAAATATGCCGGTTAACCTTTTAATAATGATTTTAACATTTATTTCATTGAATCGGTTGCTCAGTAGATGAGCGTACAGATCCAACACCATGGAAACGCAACGCTTGCCGGTTAACACAATGAAATCAATCTATTTAAAATGTGAAGCAACTATAGATTTCCGCTTATACAAAGTACGTCGATATCCCGTTTGATAACATCATAATTCTGCATAACTTTTGAATTCTTCACGTGAAGCGTTATGCGTGTAATTCACTCCTGGGCTTCATGGTGAGATATTGTTATACTACTCCCTCATGCAAGTAGAGTAGGATCATCTACCTGCTAAGATATGCAGATGTCTTTTCAGTGTCTATGCTCAGCCTTCTGGCAATTCACAAATAATCAGTCAAAGTTGTATTACAGTTAAATATACATACTTATCACCGACATCTTGGGGTCTTTCATGACAGAACTAGTCAATGCTGTTTGCGTCAAGGAGAAGGGTTAAAGGCAAACTATCAATATTTCATGTTATGATAAAAAAGTTAGATGATTTAGATTCCTCTTTATCAAATGATTTTCAGTATCGCCTACATTGTGATATGCGATTGGTGTCGATCTATAAAACATTCGTTGACTCAAATGAAAAACGAACATCATTGATCATATAAACGCCGCTCTTGTGAGTATAAATTGATTTCCAAAGAGCAGTATGATGAAAACTTTTGATGATGTGATATGGTTTTGTTATTTCGGAGTACAATGGAGGTTTGATAAAGTTAAACAATAATGACTTACAGAAAAGCATATATATATATATATATATATATAGATTTTGTTTGTTCAAATATTTAATAAGTCTATATATAAATAAAATCGGGTAATTGACGAAATTCTGGTTTCATGACAAATCCTAAATAACACTTGCCGTTTATCTTCAGTGTAATTCCTTCTATGGTAAGACACTGGAAAAGTTCCTACTTCTCTCAGATAATTGTAGATATCATCGAAGCTATAAACTTAACAATACAAAAATTACCATGAAAACCTTATTGAAATGTTTGAGTTTGATTTGCGTTATCTCACTGAATCAAGAATATGTACTTGCATTCATCTTCGCTTAAGAAAATGTGGATATACAGAATACGGTCAGTATTTCAAATATACTATTGAGATCAAAGATGAGAGTGTTCTGGAAGCAGCACTTTTTTCGCGTAAATCTTGCAACACACCAAGTGAAGTTTAGGTTTTGTAACAAACTACTGTCATATAAATAATTAGTATTCCGCAAATGATAAAAATATAGTTAGAACTGATTGTACAACAAGAATGTTGATTAGAAATTTATGGTATCATGGTAACGTTTCGCCACAGACACAAATGTCTCATCAGATGGAAGATATAAGTCAGAACAGGAAATATGACTAAGTAGTATTTCACCTCTCATACGTGCTTTATTTTATTGCTAAGCAGCCAGGGGTTGATAAACTATGTAGGTATAAACAGGAGCAAATAAACTAATGGACATAATATAAGTAACAAATAGATCACAATCATACTTTTTCTGACAAAGAATCAGTACCAGAAGCAAATCTTTAGTAAAAACTGCCTTATCTAATAGCGTGTAAACCTTTTCATCATACGTATCCCTTTTTTACCGTTACTCAAGCATAAATGAAAGGCAATTTACTTATTCCAGAGAAAAGAAGGGAGAACGCCGTGGATAAACCATTCAACATAGTTGAAAGATTGCGCTTCGTGTGCAAACCGAATTCAAAAAAACATAAAAAGTTATACAAAATGTACTATCACGTCTACCAATATTGCATCCCACTGCAGTCAATAAAGACGCGAGTATTTAGTTAGGTGAAAATTGTAATCGCGTGCATAAAATTACTTTACAGTAACGCATAAAGTTCAATGCCATATTAAATCAGAACTTTTAAAATTGTGTCACGATAAAGTGATGTAAAATAAGTCTTCATTTTAAGATGCTACACAATGGTATAACATACACCCGGAAAGATGGATCGTGGAAATAAATGCGGAATCCATGGTTCAGGAACGAGCATCATGTTAGTGTTATTATCTGATATTGTAAATAAATTATTGCAAAAAGGACGTGATTTTCGAAAACAATATTTCAGTAACCTGACAGAATCAAACTGTGTAAACAAAATAATCCACACTAAATTATCTGGTCCCGCTAGAACACATGGGCTCGAACAAATACAGATAAACTCTGATCAAATTACCTTCTTTCTCAGTAGCGGAAGCTGTTGGTTTCTGGAATAATATAATTGTGGCTTGCGACCAAAATATAGCGTTCAAATAACCAGTGACATCGCCCCAAGCTAATACACTTTCATTTGGATTTTCGGGATTGTGCCTTTTAAAATGAAAATAAAGCTGGACGCACCAATGATCTAAGCAGAGTGGTGTTTCTAATAAATCTGCGAGCTTTGTTGGGCATGCTAAATCCAACTTGTTGCTGATATTGCAAAAAGCTGTAAACAGAGTGATATGTAAATGATTATATTTTTACCTATTTCTTTGCTAGTAAAAGCGATCGCAATTTTGTTGATATTTGCCATCACAGCAATATCAGTTACACAGAGATCGCGTTGTCGACAGGCATCCGTGTAAGCCTTACCGGTTCCTTGTAGTTTCAAATCGTGGCCCCATAATGCAATCAGACCCTCTTTGCTGACTGAGATGTAGCGCGACATATGCTTCATGAAAATGATTCTCTGGATTGTATCTTTGTGAGGACTATCAAAATAAGAGTGAATATGGCTTGAAACCTATTCAACGTCTTCAATTCTTTCCATTGAGGGACACTTAATTTCTTCACTCTGTCATCCTTTTCGTAAAATTCTAACATTAAATGTGAAGCAATTTTATCCCAATCAACAAATCCATCTCCAGTTATATCGATTTTATCGAATAAATCATTGTACTGAAAATATAAAGAGGCGAGATTACCTCTTGCCTTGTACCTCTATTAAGAATAAAACCAAGAGCTTCTACGAATTGTTCTTTGCTCAGGCTTAATTTACCATCGTAACCTTCTCCGGGAAACTGCGAATATGAAATTTCTCAGAGGCAAATACCGAAAATGCTTCTTGTAATGTTTCTAAATCTTTCACATTTAATTTCGATTCAACCTTTTGTTCGGTAGCGCTGCCATAAAACCGAATTTTTACAATTACCTTGTTGTGTGAGATTCTCTCGAAAATCGGTTTGCAATACTAGCCATATTTGGTGTATGTTATAAACAGGAAATCACGTAAGAGAGATCGGATTTTCAGCCACGGGTATCATGTTAATGATTCAAAAGAGAACCAAAAAATTGTAAGCGTTTATTTTGTAAACTGATTTAATAAGACAATTGACCTATTTTTTCAAGAATTCATAATAAAAGATTATCAATAAAATACAAAATAAAAACTTCTAGTTTAATAAATTTACGTGTATTTCATAATATGGAAAAGCACGATGTCAAAGGGTCCCAGATAGTAGTTCAGTTCAGTTAAGTTGCACAGGACAGTAAGTGGCTAACGAGCGATCGAGTGTTCAGAATTTTTTCGCTGCAGCGAAGAAACCATCACTGCTAAAGCGTTTTTCCTTATTGTACTCTGGATATCTGTAATGAATTGAATTGTATTGAATTGAATAACCAAGCCAAGAATGTGTGTGAACAAACCACGCTCACTCGAATTACAGTATGTATTGAATAATGTAGGTTTGACAACGAGAAATTGAATAACAGTATTATTGATTATTGTTAAATTAATGATGATGAATGATTGAGTATTATTGATCGTTAATCGAACAATCACCACAACTACCGCAGTTTGCAAATGATCCCGGGTCTTTATAACCCCGGTACGGTTTGTTCAACAAACGTTCTGATCTTCTTACCAGTCTTTCCGGTTCAGCGTCATCATATGTATCCGTATCTCTGTATGTAATTTGATTTACATGACGGCGATACATTGAGCCATCATCAAGGTCCATTATTCTTACCATGCATTTACCGATATTGCCAAGCACGATACGAGCGCTCGGTCGGAATTCATTACCACAATTAAATGAAACTTCAGCTGATCCCAGACCCAGCAGATTTAGTATTAGGGATCTTGCTTTGCAAAACACAGCTGGAGTTTGTCCGGTAATTGCGTGAGTACAATTCTGATATTGCAAAAAGAAATTGTCAACAATTCGATGCACAAAAAGTGATTGCTCGCTTTAAAGTACCAACAAAATTTTCAGCCAATCCATTTGATTGTGGATGACGAGGTGCAGTAAAAAGGTGTCGACAACCAAAAGAATGTAACCATTGTGTAACGCATGCAGCAGAAAAATGGCTGCCATTATCACTAACAACAACAATAGGAACTCCTTCGCGGCTGAGTACTTTTCGCAGTGCAAGCATAGTAAAACGAGAGTTTGGTTTCTGCGTCCAAAAAACTTCAGGCCATTTTGAATAAGAATCAATCACGACCAATGCATAGTAATTGTTTAAAAATGGTCCACAGTAATCAACATGAATGCGCTGCTAAGCTTCACATGCCAATGTCCATGGTGTCCATTTGGATGGGTGTCGGAAAACTTTATGATGACAAGCTTCGCAAGAAACAGCAGTTGTGCGTATGTCTGCGTCTATTTCAGGCCACCAGTATGAACTTCTGGCTAAAGACTTCATTTTTTCTATTCCAAGATGTCCAGAATGTAAATCATTCAGTACAGCTTTACTCAAAGTGGGAGGAATAATAATTCTATCATTCAAGCATAATGAACTATCAGGAGTCATTGAGAGTTTATCTCGTCTAGTAAAATATGATGGAAATTTCCTCCGATTATGTGAACTCCATCCTTTTTTCAAAGCAGTAAAAATAGCAGAGAAGAAACGTTTCGTTTCACGAATTAACAAATCTCGACTGACAGGAAGTGGTTGCACCAAAAGAGAATCAAAATTATCATCAGGTTTCGAATCTGGTAGTGACTGGCGTTAGAGGTAATCTACATGTTAAATGTGTTTAGCACTTCGGTGTTCAATCGCATAATCATAAGCACTGAGTGCTATGCTCCATCGTTGAACCATTGCGGCAGTACTTTTCGAAATAGATTTACCAGGATAGTATACAAATTTTAGGGCTTCATGGTCTGTAACAATGGTGAAACGATGACCAAACAGGAATTTGTGCAAACGTTGGATAGCCCAATAGACAACTGAAGGTTCACGGTGTGTTTGAGCATAACCTTTCCAGTAGCAGTTAGCCTGCGAGAAAAGCAAATTACTGGATGTCCATTTTGATCGAGAATAGCACCAATACCGTCGAAGGATGCATCAGTTATTACAAAGGAATGAATTTTGGGACTAAATGGACGAAAAACTGCATCTGACTTTAGAAAAGATAATATGCTACCTAAACAATGTTCATGTTCATCAGTCCACACAAACGTTTTTTTGATTCAAGTGAAAATAATGGTGAAGCTTTTACACTGAAATTTGGAATGAACCTCGAATAGTATTGCAACGCACCGATAAGAGATCTCAATTGTGTCATGTTCTTTGGGGACTCAGCATTCGTCAGTGGAAGTAAACGATCGGGATCTGGTTTGTAACCATTACCATCAACAATGTATCCAAGGCATTCAAAATTCGAAACAGAAAACAAACAATTTTTCAGATTAACAGCCAGATTTTTAGAGGTGAATCTACGAAACAATTCAAGTAAACGTTCATCATAAACATATCGTGTTGACGCATGCACGATAACATTATCCTGATAGAATTTAACTCCAACCATATCGTGAGTAATATCATTCATGACTTGTTGAAATATAGCAGGAGAATTGCACAAACCAAAAGGTAATAATTTGTACCGAAATAGACCAAACGGTGTATTGATGGTAGTTAACATTGAAAACTGATCGCTCAATGGTATTTGTAGATAAGCGTCTTTTAAATCAATCTTCGTGAAGAGTTCGGATCCTCTCAATTTATTCAAAATATCTTCGGGTCCAACAGTCGTGCATGTTTGCTTCAACAATCTAGTATTTAATGTAAGACGATAATCGCCGCAAATTCTAATGGGTCTTCTCATCAGACTTCAACGGTGTGACGATAGGTGTGCCCCTAGCAAAGGACTCAACCTTTTCAACGATACCTTTAGAACATAGATCTTCTAAAGCTTTTTTAACAGGTTCTCGAAGTTTGTATGGAATAAGGCGACGTTTGAGAAACACAGGGTTTCCTTCTACGTCAAGAGAAATTGCAGGAATTCGCATTCCACCAGTTGCTTGAGAACATTTAATTATAAGATTCTTTAACTCTAAAGTGTCTTCAGTCGATGTCAGAAAAGATAGACAGAATTTTAGTGCTTGCATTGCTTCCAGACCGAGAATAGATGGTCCAGATTTGATAACAATGAATCTAAAGGCAGCAGTATTGTTTTGATCTCGGATGGAGATCATACACGATCCAACGACAGGAATAGCATGTCCAGTAATGCCTTTAATCGTGAGGCTAGTAGGTTGAATTTTCGCATAAGGAGCAAACTGTTTTAGATCTCTCTGGGTAATAAGCAATTCAATAAAATCTAGGGACGCGCCAGTAGTAACACAAGAAATGGTTTTACGAATGTGGTTAGAATTGCAAGATGTCGCGGCCAGAGATAATGATTTATATTCATCATTAACATCGCTAATCTGGGCGTTTTTCGAATCAGTCCAATACGTTTGGGAGTTCGATAAAGGGATTGAATATGACTAGTTTTTCCGCACTTGTGAAATCTGGCTTGACGGATTTGGCAAGTGTGGCGTGAGTGTAGTCTGCCGCGAAATGCACATTTCTTAATTTCGATTGAATTCGAATGATTATCAGTAACGCGACGATAATTCGGTTGATAATTTGGCTGTTTACCTGCTATAGCATTCATCGCATTCACGTTTATCTGTATGAATATAACAGAACTTTCTGTTGGCGACAAATCTGTCGTTGCCACACGTCCATCTTCATACTGTTGACAGTGAGCTCGAACATCTTTGAAAGAGGGTTTCGGCAGTTTTAAGAGCTCATTCTGCAAAACACTGTCATTTATCCCAGCGATTAGACAATCTTTCAATTGCATTTCTAACCAATTTCCGAAGTTCCATTTCGCTGCATGAATTAACAACTGCAGAATAAATTCGCGAATTCCTTGATTGGACTGACGCACCATGGAATGAAATTTTGCACGTCCAGTTGCTTCGAAATGTACAGGCTTCACATGCTGCAATAGAAAAGTCTCCAGCGTTTCGTATGGAAGGTAAATGGGCGAATCCAGATATGCCAATTTTTTATTAACGTATAGGCAGATTTTCCGATTGAATTTAGAAAATGAACAGAGTTTTCATCATTTTCTGCTTTTGGCCGTGTCATGCACCGAATTTCGGATCTTTCAAAATAGTTTTCAATTTATAGAGCATTTGCATTTATATCGAGAGGTTTCAAAATTTAATTCGCCATGAAGAATTGCTGATCGCGACGCCAAATGTGATGAATTGAATTGTATTGAATTGAATAACCAACCTAAAAATGTGAGTGAGAACAAACCACGCTCACTCGAATTACAGTATGTAGTGAATAATGTGGGTGTGACAACGAGAAATTGAATAACAGTATTATTGATTATTATTGAATGAATGATGATAAATGATTGTGTATTATTGATCGCTAATCGAACAATCACCATAATATCCTCGTCAATCGCGACGAAAAAAGGTTATCCGGGTTGTATTTAGGAAGCACCACGTTATGGATGATGCTGGAAAAATAAAATAAAATTTCGCTTTACCAGTATGGTGAGAAGTCAGCTAGAGAACAGTTGTGTATTTAAAACCAGAACTCTAGCATATACGTAATTTGTCGGACAACGCTAAAAATGGTGAACCACCTACTCTTGCTGGAAACCTGGACCACCCACGCAAGACACGAACGGAAGCTGAATGCTTTCCACCTACGAAGCGTCCGTCTTATCTTGGACATATCGTGGATGGACAAAGTAACTAACGCTAAAGTGCTTTCAAAAGCTGGTCTACAGAGCATGTTCCCCCTATCAAGTCAGCGCCGCCTGTGGTCGCTTAGTCATGTCTATCTAATGGAAAATGGTCGTATTCCGAAAGATCTACTCTACGGTGAGTTGCAATTAGGAAGTCGACCTTTGGGCAGACCGCACTTGCGGTACAAAGATGTTTGCAAAAGAGATGTGAAATCTCTTGTCATTGACCCCGCAAGCTGGGAACAACTTGCTCTTGACCGCTCACTTTGGAGGTATTGTGTAAAGCGTCGTCTGCAAGCCGAAAAGGAGCAAATACAGCTCTTGGCTGCTGAACGCAGATCACGCCGCCGGCGTGCAACTGATGCAATACAACAGAGTTCTGACTATCGTTGCAAGCGCTGCGGGAGAGATTGTTCCTCCCGAATCGGACTGTTTAGTCATTGAAAAAGCTGCAAAACATGAAATTCATGCGATGTGATGTACATCCATGGTCGACATCGACGGACGGAGCCAACAACAACCTACTCTTGCATATTAATTAAGGGGAGTATGCAGGAAAAGCTCACCCCGGATGCGATCCAAACCGTGCTTAAAACTCGCGACAGAACAGCAGGATATAAGTTCTTCCGGAAGCCAGTTCCAGAAATTTACCACCCTGAAGCTGAAAAAGTTTTTTCGGGAGTCTAGTCAACGTAGCTCTTCATCAAGTTTGAGTTAATGTCCGCATGTGCCCAGCTCGGGTCTTAATGCAAAGAAGTCGTTTATGATAACGCTACTTACACCCATCAAGATCTTGAAGGTTTCGATTAAGTCACCTCTCAAACGACGGCGCGTAGGTTAGAAAAGATCTATGAACTTCATGTGTGCAGCCTAGGGTTTCCCTCGCTGACATTCAATCATGCAATTTGCGAAACGCTGTACGCTTCTGAGTCTAACGATGTCCTTCTTGTTGTAAAGGCACCACGGCTGGACACAATATTCTAAATGCAGCCGAACTGATGCCTTGTAAAAGGGTTTGGAATACATTGGGTCTCCTGCTGAATAACACGGATTTTTGACTCTGACAAAAATATCCAACGATTTGATCTCTAAGCATCTTCAACACATATTTGAAACGAATGGAATTTTCAGTGTCGCGCATATAAAGTTGGAGAATTTGTTACTTACTCGCACCAATCATATTAAGTTTGTTGGGCCCATTCCAGAAATTCGCATAAATAATAGATTGCTTTTAGGCTCAATGTTTGCTCCAAGGCTTTCTTAGTTTTTAATCCAATGTCAAAAATGTTCAGGATCGACCTATCTGTATTTGAATATGATTTGACGCTATCTACTTCCGAAAATAGCTGCGCTTATCTCGCATTTTGAAACAATAATCAAATATAAGTTCGGTTGTCATTTTAAAGGCACTACTGTGTGACGACATATTTAACAACTAAAGTTTGTAATAAAATTAATAGGAAATACGCAAATTAGGGCTGTGGAAGCACAGCTTGGATTCGGAATAAAATGATGTGCGATATTTGTGGCAATTAAAATAGTTAATTGCTAGATTTGAATAGAAAAGTCATGCAGAAATTTGTAACATTAATATTTTCAATTTATGTGAGGCCTCAGTATTTGTCAAACATTTGTAATCTGTTCAGACCGATGGACTTTGATATAATTCAGTGGATTTGCAAGATGCAAGATTGCCATTCAGCTTTATTCCCTTGATGAGTTAAAATTTATTGAAAATAAATTATAATGTTTTTGCGGCATATATTTCAAGTTAAATTTGCACAGGCTGAAAGTGGTTAAAAGTCAATCATGCGCCCAGATTTCCTTCGACGTTATGCGATTAAGCACCCAGCAGTTCTATATTGAGAATGAAATTCGTACGTTTCACACGTTTTCGTTTCCGGATATCTGGAAAGTAAGGTAGGATTTCTCTTCACCAGCACGATGAGAGGTCATTTATGCAGGAACCAGTGTGATAATATGCGTGAACAACATATGTTGTATGAAAGTAGTAGCCTAGTCGAGGCAAATTGCACCACAGTCATACAATGAATGCGGGCTAATAGGCAATCAGGTTGCCCAGTCCTAGACAGATATGAAATGAAAAATGTTACAATACGTTTTTAGTTTTTTGTTAAATTCTTTTATTTAACAACGTGCGGAAATATGGTATACCATTTAGCGACTAATTCCCTTTTAAAGCTCAACATGTATAGGAGGTTTACTATACGATCTGCGAGCTTTTCCAGAAGTTGACCACACGGTTGCTGAAAACGTGCTCACGTGCCAGCAACCTGGGCTTAATCTTAGATAGATTTATAGAATCACCCCTTGTAGATGCTTTAAGGGTGAGTTTAGGACCTACATTAATATTATAACCCGTGAAAACCTTTATGAACTTATAGGCTCCTATTAGGTCGCCGCGCAGCCGACATCACTTTAGTGAGAGAAGATCGAGGTCCTCGAGTCTTGCCTCATAGGTTTTACCTGTCTGACCCTCAACCATCCTAGTCGCAAGGGGCTAAAACCTTTCGAGGCATGCGATATATTTTTTAAGCACGGTCCCTAGGATTTAACGCAGTATTCCAGGTGATGCTGCACGACTACTTTGTATAAGGGAATAAAGATAGAAGGTTTTCTGCATGACAACGCTGAGCGCAGTCTGAACGATAGCCGGATGTATACCATCGGGGCCAGAAAACTTAGAAATATCCAGCTACGACAAAACTATGTTGACCAATTTGTGATTAACCTTTACAGAGCTGAAAAAAGTTGCTCTGCAATCGTAAGTTTCTAAACGATTACTTGAATCACGCCAATGAACACTGCATAACAATGAATGCAAAGCATCTGCTTTTTCCTGTGTTATCAAAGCCGTGTTGCCATCATCCAGCACTAACCTACCTATTTCTTCTCATAAAGATCGTTTGGACTGAACATAGCAATAAAAAGCTTTCAATTTAATCTTTGCTTTCAGTAAGTCTGAAATCGAAGTCCGTTTTAGCATTCTTTTGCAGCGCAACGTCTGAATTTTGGGTCTGTATATACTGCAGTCTAGATCTTCGAGTACAGGCAAATTTGTAAGCACTCCAGCTGCGGTCACGCCATCTGATAAACTTGCGAATAGACAAGCTCAACCAGTTGGGTTTTTCTCGCGATCTCACTGGTTATATAGGAGCAAAACTTTCCTGTAGTTGAAAAAGGTGCCCTCTTATAATATTCCAGCTGATTCCTTCACTTGGTTCTAATTCGTCTGTTTCCCGAATTACAATTCATTGCTTGAGTTTAAAGTTAGACGATGTCCATTCGAGTAATGTTGCAGGACATCTTTACTTGATGACTAGGGTGCAATAAATTCCAATCAAGAATAATTGCTGCTTGGTCGCTCTTGCCTGGTGGCGAAAGGTATTTGATCCCATAAACATCTCTTCATGAGACGATAAAACCAAATTTAAAGTGGACGGAGTTTGTTCGGACCTGAACCTTGTAGATTCCCTGACATGGTGATCAAAGGCCTTGACATGAAATAAGTCAAGATATTGCGACTTAGCTGACTTTGGTGAAGAAATTTCGGTACGACAATCAATGCCCGGGAGATTGGAGTCTCCAACTATTAGTAATGCATTGCATTGCCCTTTTATTACTTCCAATGTGTCCCTCAGTAATTGATCGTCTAATGGTGAAGCAGTGGCGCTACAATAAACACACGTAAGTGCCAGCCTCCTCCTAGCGACAGTAAAAATTACCGATGTTATTTGGATTGTGTCAGAAGCAATTTTTATCTATGTCTCACTGTGGAGAAGGTCTTCTCTTATCATCATTAACACACCCCCACCCGTAGCACCAGTATCCATATCCTGACGATAGTTGGCGTACTTAGTTGATACAAATGAAGGTACATCATCATCTGATTTCAACCATGATTCAGAGAGAGCAATTATATCGACCTGGTTTTCCTGTGGATCTAGCTGCAACTCTCAGGCACTTATTACGTAGATTGCTATCATTTGTCTACAGAACACGGGTATTTCTATTTTGCGCACAATTTAATCCACAAGCCCACTCGTTAATACAACCTTTTTTGAGACCGAAGAAGCAGATAACTGGTTGAATTGCGCTTGCGAACGATCTTGTATCAGCTTAATGGCAGTTGTACATGGATTTTCATCGTTCAAGAGCCTACTGAATAGCGAATTCTGCTTATTTTCTGGCTCGTACCTTGAAGTCCGGAGAGGCGTTCGCTTGCCAAAGAGTTTTGCACGCAACAATATTCTACTGGCAAGACATTATGGAGTACGTTATCGGGGACTACTACAGCAGATGAATTAAATATTTTATTTTGGATGAGATTTATCCCTTTCATGGAAGTTTTCAAGCCGGTCATGGGCGTTTTTGAACGCTGTATATATAACTCATATTAACCTGCGAAAATCATGGAACATTTATTTTCCGATAGTTACGTACCTCACCGCGATAGCTGCAGTGATCGTAATTCGTCTATTCAACGCTTTCTCACATTATGTATTCATTTTTAATGTTCAGAATATTTAGATGTACTTTTTGTAAATGAAGGTTGTTGTCAGCTCATATTGAATAATTTCAAAACATTTAGTCTCATTAGAACCCTTAGTGAAACTCTAAATAGGATTTTTGGGCCTCTAACTAAATGTTTTATGCTACAGTCTATTAAGTATGGATCCCTAAGAAAATGTGTTCTGTCTATGTGTGCTACTGTGCCAGCCCTGGGTAAGAGAGAAACAGTCCTGTTACTGGACTCGTGTATTGAATGAATAAATGGATATCGTATTTTTTGTACAATGAACGACACTCTATAATACACTCACGATCAATATTGATTGATGGAAGATCGGTAGACGCATAATTACTGGTTAATGCGACGCATGTGATGTGGCGGGCGTTTGCTGCTTCGCATCACCTTTTTCCGAAAGGAGTTGACATAGTTTTCGCTGTACGGTTTACATTCGGATTAATCACAGGGTAACGCGTGCTTTATGATGTGGGTAGTCGTTTTTGTCTGTTTGCAATCGGACATGTGGACTACATCGTTCCTTAAGATTCAGCCTGTGGCAGATCAAATGGGCCGACCAACAAAAAAGGGTTCCTGGTACTCTCCGCGTGGTTGTCTTTGGACCATGTTTGGTGGCGACTAATGTGATAGGAATGTATAGTTTTTATCATCCTTTTACATGGGATTTATAGAGCATATCATCGGCAGGATGTATAATTGTTGCAGCATAAACTGTTCCTTCTAAACATGCTCACATAAAGAATATCTCTAGAATTGTAAACTCTTATATTTCCCAGGTGAATGGAGGTTCAGGTGAGCGTTTGTTCGCAGATTAGTATTTGGTAGCAAGGAATGATTTGCTATTCTCATTGGTCATCCAAGAAAGCATTCTGCTGTTATCACATGATTTCATGTTGCTAGGTTGGGTATAGAGCGATACATCCGTAAGTATGTGGTAAGAATGACTCACGCTTCCCCTTATCCTCTTATTTAGTACTTGAGCGTTTTAACGTATCCACGTAACTTTCAGATTGTCTGTTAGATTGAGTTTGATGAATTAGGCTGAACTGCCGCAAAATTATTTGAATCGGTCGCATTTAAAGTTTGGTTCATTGTTACTGATTAAGTTTTCTGTATTTTGAAATTGTGAAAAAGTTCATAGAAGCATGCATAGTGGTTGACTTTGTTGTGGCATTCATTAGAAAATTATTAGTCCATTTGGAGTATGCGCCAACCACGATCATATGACTGACTTAGTCAATAAGTACAGTGAAATCAATGTGTACACGACATCATAGACATTTTGGAGGTAAACCCTGATACGGACTGAACTTTATTAGGCAATATTGCTGCTGCACCACAATTTAGACACAAGCAAACAGTTTGCTCGATATCACGATTCATAAACAAACAATATGCGAAAAAAACAAGCAAGTGCTTTTATTCGATTGATTCCAGTGTGTCCGGTATGAAACTCTTTTAGCACCATAGTAGGTAAATTTCTAGGAACAACAACACGATCATACAAAAATTTAAGAGACATCGATCATGAAACAGCTGTATATACGATGGCGAAATTGATAACATATGACTTGCAACAGCTCAACTGACCAACAATCTCGTTAATAGCAGATAATTCTCTGTAGTAAGGAATCAACTTTGGTTTTCCGTCGAGCAACATGTGCCACATTTATTCTTCAGCATTGATAGCGGCGACAACAAATTCTTTTTATTGTGATTGTGAGTTATGTATGATGAGTCTAGGTAAGACGTCCCTAAGACATGCTCTAAAAGTTTAGTACTTTTGAAGCGCAACTCAAAGTCGTTGACAGATAGGTGTATAGCCCGACTTTAGAGTCGATTTGCAGTGTGGACGGGATAGCTTTTTAGTGCCAAATATTGACAGTAATGTTTCACGAAGAAATGTATTTTGAGATATCTTAGTGGTAAATACCAGTACAATAACTTCTTGTTCCATTTGACTGAAATGTTTCTATGTGGGTAACAATGAAACTGAGACATGCATAACGGAACTCTGCTGATTATCGCTGAACTAGTGTAACAACACTAATCGAAGTCAATTTTACGATGCATCAGTTTCAACGACTATTGGATCGTAATATATAAATGAATAAATAAATAATTTTTATACTAAGATATCTAAGACATGCTTATCATGATCAATAATTATCAAAATGTTTGTACAATCAACAGAAGATCGGAAGTTAGAACCTTTTTGATAATTTCGAGTGACTTTCGACAAGCATTTGACCAAATCCATTTTGCTCCTTTAGTCAAAGGCTTTTCAAAGTAGCCTCAAGCTCGTGTAACTGAAAAATAAAAATATGATAGTAACTTACTATGCAAAGAACGACTATGAGAAAGCAAAACCATGAGGTTGTGGCGTGCATTTCACCGCTGCGATTTTGTCATGATGTCTTCTATCATTACTGTCTTTGGTGGATCAAAGGTAAGACACTCTGGACAACATAAATCAACATTTCTCTGAACACGCATAAGAACCATATTCCTCAATTCCTTTGTGTTGCAACTGACAACAAACACGTCATCGATATAAGCTATTGCGAAAAGTAATTTTGAGTATATTGTTTATAATTTTTTGGAAAATTTAAGGTGCAAATTTTAAACAAAATGGTAGTTGATTATACCAGAAAAGGCCCTGATGCGCGTTTTTCGAATTTTTCACAAGCTGAACATTGTAAATATGCGTCTAAGAAATCTATCAATTAAATCATTTTACTCTTTTTATTTGTGCGGGTAACGGATAGTGATGTGTCTCAAGACAGCCGTTCAGTACTATGGAAAACACGACACAGAGCCATAGTTTTCCGTTTGCTTCCTTCACAGCAACTACTGGTGCACAAGAATAATTAATTTAGCCGGTGACATTTTCACTCATCAAGCAATTCAATTCTCCCTTAACTGCACTAAGATTCGCGTAAGGAACGGGTCTTTTGGGACGAAATACTAGGCGTGATCCAGCTTTTAGCTGTTGAACAGCTTCTGTTTGGGTTGCAACGACCCAGACCATCAGCACACACACAAGAATATTTTATGTTTCAACAAATTTCGTGTGCCATTTAAATCAGTTGTGGAGAAAACACAATAAATTTCATCTATTGATGAATTCTCAGCTTGGTTGCCTATACTACTGAACGATAAATTCCATAATTTCAACATTTCTGTACAATCTATTTCGAAAACATTTAGGTGGTCATTAGCTGCCACATAGCAAACACCAGAATCCTGTTGACCCCGAAAGTTGAACATACAAGTTAACTCACCTAGGCTATGGAATAGCTGGCTATTTGTAGAAAATACTGCATCAGACTGTCTTGGTATAAGATTTTTTCTGAATATTGTGTTCATATCTGTCACATGTTCTACAGCAATGTCAACATTAGAAACTTCGTTTGACGTCACGATTCTCTGGATCATTCGATAATATTCTTTGGGATTTAATTCACGTTGTTATTATGTGGTAAGTTCCTCGATAAGGAGCTGAGTGGTATCCATTTGGACAAGACTCTTGTTCGAATATCGACATCACTTGATAAAGTTAAATCTGAAACAAAATGGAGCGCATCAAATTAATAATCTGAAATACTTTTTAACTGGAAGCGTTCGTATTCACGGTTAGCTAATCCAACGTATGTTTAAAAAGTTTTATCAGATGTTTTGTTTATTTTCAGAAAATTATACCGAGTGTTGTAGAGGAATGTCCTTACGCCAACATGACTTTGAGCTTGTTAACTGTATCCCGAGTGTAAAATCTCTGAATGTTTTAGGAAAAATGAAGTTGCGATATTCACAATGTTCTGTTGGATAGAGTTTTTGCCTCAATTGTCTGACTCTCGTTTGTTCGTCTAATGCGGAAACGTCAGCCAGGAATATGTATTCACAACGGTCATAACATGCTTGAAAAGTGATCCAGAGTTAAAGTCATTATTGAATTCATGGATGCTCTTTGCTAATTTTTCTGACAAAAATGATTGTACTGGTTCTCGTGAATTTAAAGTGAGTTTCGTCAAAAAACGCATCAAAATGTTTTTGTTGACGTTCCTCCGTTTGTCGGATATAACGAAAGTTTTCTTGATTCGGGATAATCCCGTCGACAATGGTTGTCTGTCTATGCTGCCGACACAGCAGTGGGTAATAGAGAACCACTGCCGTTACTGAACTCGTGTATTAACGGAATGAATGAATATCACAATATTTGTAGAATGAACCATTGTTCATCATGCACTCACGATCAATATTGATTGATGAATAATAATTCGGTATATGATTACTGCTCAACGCGCGTTCGCTGCTCCGCAGCTGTATGGCGAACTGAAGGAAAGTTGATGCAGAAGAAAAATCTTGTATTCATCATAAGGTTGAAGTATTTCATTTTAACATTTTATGGTCAATAAACCAGAGAATGCTTGGTGTCCTACTGGTTTTTTATGTATCGTTGGTCTCCATCGAATTTGGAGTCTAAATTTCATAACCAATGTATAATTTAGAGTTAGGATTGGCAGTCCTTTTTCGACTGCATCGCTTCTAAGTGAAACTTCTCGAAGATTATGACTCAAATTGCTAATTTTGCTTATCATGTTATCGAAAACTCAGCAGCGTTGCTCAAGTGTTCGCGGTACACTTTGTTGGGTGATGACAAGAATTTCTGATCGCTGGTTGATCGTTGTCACATGGGGTCTGCAATGTTACTTCTGAAAAACTTCTCTTCTTTCGAGTAAATCTGGAGCCTAAAATTACCGGACAAGCAGTTATAATAATTATGGGGACTAATGTGCGTCATTGTCGCATTTTGGGGAATAATCGATTTCAAATTTGCTGCACCTCGCGCTAAAAGCAAGTAGTTTCCCTAAATAAATGTATACTGTAAATTCCTCGATATTTTTCCGATGACTAACTTTGACATGAGTTCACATCTCGAATATATCACGTGCAAGCTTAATCAGTTTGATTGATAATTCTTTCGAAGCATGAATTTGTCTAGATTTCAGCTCAAAACATGTTCAAGTCCGATCAACAATGAATGCTGAAGTTATTCACACAATATTAATTTCAAAACTCGACCAAGACCCAAACACTAACCTGACACCCATCACTAAAGAATATCAACGAATTCTGAATTTGAAACAAGATTAATCAATGATTGCACAAAACCCACACAAAACCGAACCTTTGATACTAAAAATGAAACAGAAATCAACTTCTTCAAAAGAAACCGAAAAGCGATCGAAACCTAATACCCCCATCAAGATTGTAGCAATGCGGTGGTTTGCACTTGGTGTGCAATTGCCCTTTCAAAAATTACAAATGATAATAATGCAAACGGCATGGCCACACAGCAAAATGCTGACGGATTAAAAAGCCGTTAGAAGAACGTCCCAAAATGAGTAGTGCGTTCTGTGAAAAAATCTTACACGCACGTACCCTGTATTTGCTGCATTCTAAGGAACATTTACAAATCGTCAAAAGTACCTCAATTTGGCTTTGAATAATTCTTCCGTACGTTTTCAAGTGGATACAGCCTTCATTATTACGATAATATCGGAAGACACTCGGTGATTTATCGGTGAACTGACACTTGAACCGACAAAGCATGTTGCCGGCAGTGCATCCGGAATTCAACTTCAAATTTTAGGACAAATATCCTGCGAGATTTCTTACTATGACAAAAATTCAAGATATTAGTTTTGTGTTGAAACTCTCGAATGTAAATCTCATCAGTCTGGATTGGTTGAACAGCCTAAATATGCTTGACGTTCCTATGAAATTTGTGTGCAAGGCAAAAGTGGAATAGAATAGGAAGACGTTCTGCAGAATTTCATGCCGGTCTACCGGATAACACGCAGCCCCAACTTAACTGGAGAAGAAAAAGACGAAGAAGAAAAATGGCTTTATTCAAGTACATGAATTTTCAGCGATACTATTAATTCGACCACACGAAATAAAATGTACATTTTTAAAAAATGTCAAATAAGGATGATCCTACTTCAGTTATTATACTGTCAGTTCCTTCCTCAAATTGAGAATAACTTTTGTATGATCAACCAAATATCGAGCCAGGTAAGAAATAAAAGAATTTTTGAATTTCTCAGTTCGTGCATACGGGACGATATGTTGACTACGCGTAGCTAGGAACGATCTGCAAGCCCTAAGGACCTTATGCAGTGGGTGTGCATTATCAGAAGTTATGACTCTGACAAATCTGTCACATTCACGAAAGTGGCGTTCGACGATCATATCACGAATTAACTCGGTAGATGATGAGCTCAATCTTGAAACTAATTTGATTCCTCTTCGGATCATCAAAAAATCCTTTTCAAAAAGACCAGGAAAAATTATAGGGGATGCGTAGATTGAAATGGGAATAATGCAGGAAAAAACAAAACATCTAACTATATCAGTAGGAACAGCTAAAGAACGCAGGCGTAAGGCGTAAAATGATAACCTTCTAACCTTCAAGTACTGTGCAGTCACATGATCGGTCCATTTGAGACGCTGTGATAAAATGATGCCAAGATACTTAAAAACATGCGCTTCTGCTGAAGTTCGAGCCATGGAAGAAAATCGTGGGAATTCCTTGAAGCAGAGTTAGACGACGCTGACCAGCCAAGTTTAAAAATATTATCTCTGCATTTTTGAGGATTTAACGGTAAGCCGAGTGACCATGACCACTGGCCAATGTTATAGATAATAAATCAGGATGTAGGAGAGTCAGCACGTCTATGGTGGTCAAAAACAACAGCCACGTTATCAGAATATTTTAGAATAATATTTTAGAATAATAGTAGAATGAAAGCAAGGAAGATCAGAAATGTAGATAGAAAATAAGAAGGGGGAAAGTATTGCGCCTTGTAAAACACCGCGAGAAATCGCTACAGAATTGGAGACTTTACCATTCACGGCAGTACACTGCACGCGGTCCTTAAAATAGGACGCTATCCAGTGAACTGGGTTCAGGGATACACCACAATCATGAAGTTTTTTGAGCAAAGAACTTCTGATAACACTATTATCACCTGAGGAAGTTGTTTTCAAGCAAACACACAGTACAATATTAGAGATCATGCGACTAAACAGGGTTAAGTATGGCGATAAAAATCTGGAAATGGAAGCCCAATACAATAGACATCACGGTACAAACCACCGAAAATCTGTGATTGGGCAAAATACCCTCGTCAAGGAATCTCGTGGTGATTAGATCAGATGGACATCAAGAATCGTCAGCAAGATCATGGGTCACGTTTGTTACGAGAAAATGTTTGGAGAAGAAAATTGGGTACGACATGCAAACTAACTGAGACCATCAGGCCATTAGTGAATGACTGCGGATTGAAAACCTTGGGAAACTCGGCTATTAGTTTAGTGTAAGTCCCGGAGACTAGTGGACTCAGAACTCAAATATCCTGGATGGGTGAATAATGATCTTGACCAATAGAATCAGCTTCGTAGTGTTCTCGATAAGCCTTCGATGGCTCATAACTACCGCGAGATTGAATTTGGACAAAACATCAGCAAACAAAATCGGTAATTTTATGTCTGCAATAGTGAATATCCAGTGAAGCGATCTTCGCATCCCTAGGTCAACAGCGAGAGAGCGATGACCTTAGGTGGCTATGCGAGTACCTTCGGGCACCTGATGAATCAATCCTGACGGACACGCGTTCGATTTTGGATGGTCGGATGACGCTGAGATCCGCACCTTTGTCTACTAGAAAACGCAATTTAGTTGTGTTGTCAGAGAATTAGCTAGGCTTGTTGCATTAATCACCCCGCTCGCCAAATCAGCGGTGGTAGTTGCAGAGTTCAGAGTGATTCTTAGAATTTGAAGAACGTTTTCGGCAGCTGTTTCTTTTGCGGAGTGTTGTTGCTCTATATCTTGATTTTGTCAAGGCTTTAAGGTGTAAGGTCATTTCCTTGAGTTTCCATCTAATTAACGTAAGTTCCAACTCTAGTGATGAAGAAGCCTATTAAGTGTAAGTTTGCATAGCGGCGAGTGCTGGCTTATGATTTTCAGATACTTGGTCTGTGATATCAGTAAGCTTTTCGGGACCGCAGTTGTTTATGACTAATTAAAGGGTCCTTCGAACGTCTATAGGCAATTTCTGCTGCCACAATTGCTTCAAAACGAACTCATTGACTGGCGAGGTGTACTGTAAGTCGAGCATGCGGTGAAAAAGCTGTGACAGTGTATTGTCATCAAGTTCAATATAAGAGAGGAGCTTGAGGAGATTATGTTCTTCAGCCAAAGCTACACGCAAAATCAAAGCCGATTTTAGTAACTTTTATGGATGTTTAGCCGGTCTGTTTCAGACGCGACTGTGGGCGGTTAACTTCCGACGACGTAACCGTACATTGCCCTTTGGCTAGTCACACATAGAGACTCGGAAATTGTTTCTACTTGAGCAAGCCAGAGTCGAGGATATGTTTCAATAAACTAAGAAAGTGATATATGAACGATGACTACAGTGTTTCCTACTAGTTGTGCTATAATGTCGTTATTGATAACAAAATTCGAAGAGAATATACTGCAAAATCAAAATAATGAAGTGTATGCTATGGTAAAAAATATTGGAACTCAACAACTTGTGATGGTTCATCTAAAAGAAAATAAAAGTATGTATGTAAAAATGAAAAGGTAACTACTGACAATAGTTCTTCAATCCAATTGTAAAACGATTCTCCCCAGATCGGCGATTGATAGATGCAGTCTAGTCGTCAAAGTATTATAACAGATGTAGCCGCGATAAATCCGAGAAAAAGGCACCGCTGAAATATGGAGTAGTTATTTTAGAGCAGACAAACATTATTCCCATAACTGCAGGCAGAATTTCAATCACGCAGCACGGATAATAAATGAGATGAGAATAGCAACTCCCAGTGTCCGAAAAGTTGTATTCGCAAAAACCGCGTACAAATTCAAAAAAGTGTACAGTGATTGAGACAAACAAAATGTGTAGAGAAAACACCATAAATGCTTTTAAGATACTGCGGACTACCAATTATATAGCGCATTGTCTCACCACTTTAATGCTAAACCTTTGGACCACCGAAATATCAGACTTCAGTCGAAAGCTAACAGAAGAAATCTACCTCAAAACGTCAATTTGAGCTTGCTCAGGATATTAACTGAAAGCAAGCAAACGGATGGAACTGACCGACCAATGCCCAATGATGCTGTCGAAACGGAATCACACGAAACAGTTCCAAAATATTTGAGCAATCCGACACCAACCGAGTCGGATAAACGATAACATTTCATGGCTTGCAAACTACAAACTTTATAAGATGTTGATACACAAATTCGAAAAGCTTTTCGGACAAATTGCCTGCGTTAACCAATTTATACTTGCAACCCTTAGCTGACATTATCACCATTACAGAAACATGGATTTTTTCCTAATTGATTGAGACGGAGATATCCATTCCCAATATGAATTTGACAAGAAATGATAGAGAGCGAAGTGACTGTGGTGTTGCTTTTATTATCATAATTGCCATAATTCCGTCCAATAGACAACACAAAATTCACTCTCGAGGATTAAATTTGGTGTTCTTTAACGCTAATGTCGGGTGAAGATTGCAAGATTGTTTTGGTCTACCAGTCCCATTTCTCTACGGAATCGTGCAAACAAAGGATGATCGTTGTGCTATGGCGATTTATTCGCACTCAGCAAGCAACAATGTTTAATTTTGATGATTTTAACCTGCCTACGCTTTATCTCAGAGACGATCAAGCTCCACAAACGCTTGAATACCGATTTAGAGAGTTTTCGTTATTATATATAACCGTGTTCACGAATGCACTCGGTGAAGAGGCTATGATTGTCCCTCTGGCTTGGATTCGGTGTTAACATCAGAAGAACAATCAATCGAAACGATCGGATTCCAAGCTCCCTTTGGTCTAGGTGATATTTCAGTACTTGCGTTATACTATGTATGCAAGATTCAAGATTCAAGATTCAAGATTTATGGTTGAAAAAGGCAAATTGCTGTACAGTACCATAGGATATACGTATAAAAAATTAAAAAATCATATCCATGTTCTTCATAGGTGGAGCAAAAATAAACCTCAACGGCGACACAGACTGAGGGAAAAGAATCTTTGGATGGATGGTAGTTCCGTGCGTTAAAAAATATAGACATTAATAGGTAGGGGCCAACGCAGTAGTTCTCTACATAAGGTTTCATAACCTTTGTTTAAAGATGTGCTCGTTCGCTGAGGTAACAATATCTGTCGGTAAGCTATTCCACAAGAAGCATACACGAACAGCGAAGAAGTGACGACGACAATTCAATCGTGAGTGTGGGATTTGAATGGTCAAATGGTGGCTGCGTGTGGAGACAACGGAACCAAACTTGAAGAGGTGTTTGGGAGGGTGGGATTTCGCGTAGATGGTTCGATATGTCAGAGTGAGGTCGTGTAGCATACGTCTGCGCTCGAGGGTGCACAGTCCAAGTCTGGTCAGTCGCTGCTCAAAGGGTAAATTATTCAATCCGGTAACCATTTTGGTTGCCTTGTGATAAATTCATTCCAGGAGCGAGATGTTTTTTCCATCCATTGCGTCCAAGCTTGTACAGGGTAGTCAACGACAGGATGCATGTAAGTGTTTAGTAATTTCGCGAGTGAGTGTGGTGGGAAACGTCCGAAAATGCGTTTCAATAAACGGAGCAAGCTGCACGCACGCTTGTAGACAGCTTCGCACTGCAGGCTGTTATTCAAAGTGCCAGACACCCAGATTCCAAGATCTTTTTGTGATGTACTCCATTCAAGCGGGTGGCTGCCAAGTGTATAGGTAAGGGGAAAGGGTTTTCCGACTTGCAACATTTTGCACTTGCGGAAATTAAATGGCAGTTTGTTTTGGATTGACCACTGGTGCAGCTTATTCAAATCTCCTTGCAGAACGTGACAGTCCTCGATAGAGTTGACCTTCGTCCAGATTTTTACATCATCTGCGAATAAAACAAGCTTACATGCTAGTAAGTTCGGTAGATCGTTTATAAATATGAGAAACAGTATCGGACCGAGAACTGAACCCTGAGGGACTCCGCTCGTGGCTTCAATTGTTCGAGAAGTTTCACCATCTATTCTGACTTTTACTTTGCGTCCAGACTGGTAACTTGTGAACCATGTTAGTAAGTTTCCGATGACGCCAACATTCTGCAGCTTCTGAAGCAGTAAAGAGTGATTCACTTTGTTGAATGCTTTATATATATATCTAAGTAACCGTCATGGACGGAACCCCTTTGGTCTAGTGCTTGCGTCCAGTCATTTAGAGTCGTGAGCAAGTTAGACAGGCATGAATATGTTTTCCTAAATCCGTGTTGTGTGAAAGTTATTAGCTGATGGTTCTCGAGATGTTCAACAAGTCGTTCACACACCAGGCGTTCCAAAATTTTAGAAACCACTGAAGGAAGCGTCACGGGGCGGTAATTTGCCGGATCAGAACGACTGCCCCCTTTGTAGATTAGTGTGATAACACCGGTTTTCCATTGAGTTGGTACGGTTCCCGTATTCAATGAGTGCCTGAATAGACCACATAGTGGGCCACAAAGCTCCAGCTCGCATGACTTCAGAACAGAAGGTGTTATTCCATCCTCTCCTGGTGATTTGCGAACGTTCAGCTCGCGTAAATGCTTTCGCACAACCGTAGGATTTACCTCGATGTTACTAAGGCATTCGACCTGTATTGGGCGCGGCAAAGACGTCAGCGCTGACACGTTCTTTGGACAAAATACTTGAGCATAAAATGATATTAGGGCATCCGCTGTATCCTTGACATTATCAGTCAGTCCGTTCTCTGTCTGGATAAAAAATACACCTGGTTTAACCTTGGTCGCGATGTTTACGATGGTGTACAGCAACTTAGGATGTCGTTCCATCTGGTCGATCAGCTTCCAATGCTGATATTGCTTGTCTTCTCGAATTAATGACGTCACCTTGTTACGAAAACTACGAAAGTGTTCCCAAGATGCGTCTGTTCGTGTTGTTTTGTGTGCAGCCCATGCGGAATTTCACATGGCTATCCACTTCCGAGTGCGGCTTCGGAGTTTGAAGCAAAATGTTCTTGATTTCCTTTTGGGAACACAGGTAGAATTTTCGTCTAGTTTTGTACCGATATAACTTAACAGACTAGATAATGAGTATCTGCATTCGTAAGATCGAGATGTTTTTCTTCCATAATCGTAATGGCACCGCAAAGGCTGAATTAATCGACTCTCCTGATGAACTTAACGTCGCCCGACTCCCTTCTGGCGTTGCACACGAATTCGAAGGACAACACCAGATGGTCACTTAGCTCCAAAGGACTATGATACTGCACTGACTCTACTGCTGTTGCTTCGGAGGTTAAAGCCAGATCTAGAATTGATGATTCATTGAGGCCCCTTTGTCATGTGAATGAATGGACATGGTTGTATAGGGAAGTGAAAGTGATTATCTCGCGGACTTTGTAGTCAAGGGATTGCTGAGTATGCACACTTTCGGTGTGGAGATGTGGGAGTTTAAAATCACCCTTTATTAACAATTGGCATCCTCTAAGGTTTCCAGCGTTGTGCATCATCTTAACAACGTTTCATTGTGAGCATCGGAAGAGTTGGGCGAGCAGTAGATCACACCAAGTACTCAACAATCGCTTTTTGTGAATGGAGTGGTTCGCCGGGTAGACAAATTGAAGCGAAAATCGTGGATGCTTCACAAAATTAACAATACTCCTACTAGTTAGCAACATTGTCGTATGATAAGTAGAAAAGCGACTTCACACATTCGAGAGGATAAGGAAGCGCACCAATTTATGCTGCTGTTAAAAATGGAATGCAATCATTAAATAATATACAAATTAATGAACGCGAAAAAAGTTAAACCAGGTATTTTTGCCATCCATAAAGGTAATGTAAACGCAATTTATTACTGTAAATGGTTCGTGCCAGAAGTTTCAAAGAAACGATGTTAACATTCACGCAAAATAGAAATCGGAACATGGGGCGAAATATTGAAAAATTCAGAGATTCTCACCAGTCAAGTGCTCAAACCGAATGTATGAAAATCCTCAGGCACGAATTGCATCACACCGAATGACCTCATGATCTGTCGTCGTCAACTTCTCTGTCTGTTTCACTATTCGTTTATTAAGGGAGTGGTACAATAAGATTGGACTTCCTTCGTGATTACAACCAGCTTCAAAGGGACATACCGATCTGATGATTTAAATTATCGTCCTGTCATAATATTGCCTGTACTGCTCAATGTTATGGTGCGCATAGTCTCAAAAACAATGGTCAAACGCCTTTAAACGTGTAAATTTTTACCATTGCAGTATGCATTTCTATCTCATCACTCTTGTCTAGCCAAAAGTTCACAGCGTAAGACGACTGGAAACACGAGTTGGATAGAAGTATTCGCATTTGCGCTTGCTACTTGGACATTTCTAAATCCCTTGTCAGAGTTTATCACCATTTGCTTCTACATAAAGTTATGCTTTTAGGAATATGTGATCCAGGCCACTCATAACTATGCAACTACTTGTCAGGTCGTATCGCACGCATTAGATTAAATGGAATGATATCAAATAAGATTAAAACCACCAGCTGAGACTCAAAAGGATTTGTGCTAGGTCAGTTTCCTTTCTTCCAAACTTGTTATGTTCGCAGATTATGTGAACATTTGGACAGCAATGGGATTCGCTGCAGACCATGTGAAACTTCAAAGGAATTTTGAAGTGTCAGATTGGGCGGCGCTGAATGATGACATTTAACACATGGAAAATCAAGATAATTCGACTTGGCAAGAATGTTCCTTGTGCACCACGATCAGGAACTGAAAATTTGGCATGAAGTTTGGTGAAAAAGTCCTTGGAATATGGACTAGTGGAAACCTGAAGAATCTTCGAAATATTCTTTGAACGATACCTAACCATATATAAATATATATAGCCTAGACGACGCCGTCGTAGTAGGGTGAACATGCTCTGTAGAGCAGTTGTAGAAAGCACTTTGCATTAGCAACTTTATTATCAGTGCTTATCTTAGGTTAGTTAGCGCGAAACGCTACAAGTAATACGATTGCACCCAGTTGCAGGTTGTTTAAGATAACACAAGGCTTATAATGGTCTAAAATCACAAGCTTAACAATAACCATAGGATAGTGAAAATTAAAATGTAAGTGTTAAAAACAATATAAGAAATTAGATTAAGCAGTATATAAGTGTTCGGGAAACGAATAATTCAATAAAAATTCGTCTAATTTCGTTTTAAAGTCATGCTAGCTAGTGGAGTCAGCAACGGTAGAAGGCAAATTGTTCCAAGTAAAACAGGCACGGACAGAATAAAAATACCTTCTACAGTTCTGGCAGAAATGGGGTACCACCAGCATATATTCATGGGTTCGATAATTTCTCGTATCCGTTCGCGTGAATAAATCCTGTAATTGATGGTTTGGTGTTTGGAGTGTTTTGTAAAGTAAGATAAGGTCTCCTCAGATTCGTTGATAGGGAAAGTCGAGCAGATTCAGTTGAACTGTCCTTTTTTTATCAGGCTTGTTTCAGATGCTGAAAACTAGTTTTGTTGAGCGGTGATAAATTCGCTGCATAAGTTCTACATTCTTTTTGAGCCACGGAGACCATGACTGTACATCGTATTCCATGACTGGTCTCAAGTATGCATTCATGATCCTTGGGAATATCTTGGGAGAAAAATTCCCATATACCCCTTTTGAGTATATTGAGGACACGTTTTGCCTTTGTAAATGCAGTGTTAGTTTAAAGTAAGGCTTTTAAACTGGAGCACAAATCTTTTTCTTCACTGCAATTTTCAACGACATGTAAACCCATATGTTATGTGCACTCCAATCGATTCCCAATATTCCTGAGCATACATTTGTTGAAGTTAAACGGCAGTTTGTTCTTCAACGACCAGTTATGAAGCGTATCAAAACCTTTTTGTAATAACAGACAGTCTTCTGGAGTTCGGATGTGAATTCATATTTTTTGTCGTCCGCAAATAACGAAATGTTACACCGAGCAAGTTCCGTTATTTCATTGCCATAAACCAGAAAGAGGATCGGACCAAGGACTAAACCTTGGGAACTCCGCTATTTGCTTCGATTGGTTTTGATAATGCACCGTTAACACGCACCTAAGTACTGCGATTTGTTAGGTAATCATTTAGCCAATTCAAAAACTCTCGGGTGATATCAGGCCTATTAAGCTTCTGCAGTATGAGGCTATGGTTAACACGATCAAATGCTTTAGAGATATCTAGGTAGCAGGCGTGTCTTGCTTGCCCTTTATCTACCGCTTGTGTCCTATCATCCAGCTTTGTCAGTAAACTAGATAAGCAGGAAGAATTCAGTCGAAATCCATGTTGTTTTCTCAAAAGAAAATGATTATTTTCGAAATGTTTCATTAGATCCTCAAAAATGAGGCGCTCAAGAAATTTGTAAATCACAAGTAACGGAGTAACGGGTCAGTAATCAGTAACATCGGAGCGATTTCCTCCTTTATAAATAGGAGAAATGATTCCGTGTTTCCCATCGTTAGGAATCACGCCAGTCTTTGTTTAAACAAGTGTGCTAGTGTTTTGTGTAGCGAGTTCGCGCATTGCTTCAATATGAGCGGTGTTATTCCGTCGGTCCTGGGATACTTTCCTGGTTTTAGATTAAATAATGCTTGACGAATGCGGTTCGACATGACATTTATATCACTCATGGTAACGGTGGCTGAAATGGTTTGATTTGGGATGTATATATCATGTGCTCTTGGGCTGAATACAGATGAATAAAATGTAATAATGCTTCAGCAGATTCTGATGCCGTTGTTGTTGGTCCAGTTGACGTATTTAAGGACGCAACACCTGGTTTCGCCTCAGCTTTATCGTTAACCATACGATAAAGTATTTTGGGGTTGAGCTCCATCATGCGTGATATCCGTTCTTGGAAGTAAAACTTGTCTTAGATGACAACTTTGTTTACTTTTTTCCTCAGTTAACGGAACATTTCCCAGGTCTCTGATGATGAGTTTTACCAATGCTGTCGCCAAACAATGTTTCGTACCTTTAACCACTTACGAGTTCGGCTTCATAGTTTAGATTGTAGGTTTTTTCTTGAGTTACTGAGGACAAATTCGGAGCTCTCTTCGATTGAATTCTTGAGTTTAGATATTAGCCATACCCAAAACTAATGTAGTTGCTTGTTTCTGGTTGGCAGTTAATCACGTTTTTAAGAGCATTCCTCCAAGCCATAATGTTTATCCGTCTAACAGTTTTAGGGCATCATTTGATCTTTCAGCTTCAAAAAATAGTCAAACTGTATGACGACGTGATCACTTAGTCCCAGCGGACTTTAGTAAGCAAAGTTATCAATGTGGTGTTCATTGCTTGTCAGAACGAGATCTAGGAATGAATGCGCATCGGTCAGCGGTATCGTGTATTACATTCAATGTTGTTATACAGAGAAATATCGTCCATCAACCACTGAATGCGCGTTCGAGGGAGTGTTCTGGTTGAATGGTACTGCTCTACGGATTCGGTAAATTGAAGTCACCCATAATTAAAAATCCACAAGTGAATCTGGAAGTAACCATACGAATTCTGTCTAGTAGGGACAAATTGTACGTTTCCTATACAGACGGTGGGTGATATATTACACCCAAAACACAGTATTTGCCATTAGCTAATCGGAATGAGCAACAAAGAGTATCCCGTAGCCTGATGTCTGGATCCGTAATCTGAAAACACAGACGGTTTTTGCTTTAGTACATTGCTCCTCCTCCTCCTCTCGTTTCACGGTTTCAAGATTCAAGATTCCAGAATTTATGGTCACAAAAAGCACTTAACTTCATAATTACCATATCACAGTAACTATTCGTTCATGAAAAAAGGAATAAAAATAATTATATAATGTCAAACATAGTCGAGTTAAATACTTACCATGAGTCAATACGCAGGTGTCGTTAAATCGTTTTGCAACAAATAAGTGCCCAAAGTTCGAATGAAAGTTTTGACGCTGTGAGCGATGACAATAGTTTCGGGGAGGGCATTCCAAAGGAAACATGGCGAATAAGTGATATACCAGGTAATTTTGGTTTACTATTTGTTTGGTGAGTCTGCGGCCACGTTTCCGTTACGGTGATAATGTCTGGTGAACATTTCAAAAAATTGCACGCATTTTACTGATTTTGCTGTCCAGGCATTGTACGTTTGTGCAAATGTACTTTATAGTAGTTTTCTCAACGCATATTTATCCCGATAACTATCGGTAACCCCATTGACACGTGCGTATTTTGGGGGAAATGGGTTAGTCACATCTTCCAATAGATGTAACCTCGGTGGAGCTTCATAAAAACATCGGGCATCATGCGTAATCAAAATCGCACAGTTAAATGTTTGTTCAAAAATCGTAACGCTCAAAACACCCTTACTTGTCCAACTACGTCGCAATCTAATGTTTGTTCCTTGACGTCCACCGACACCTTTTCTTTTTAAGTACCTGGTGGCTTCTAAATAAGTTCATCAAAAGTTTTGTGAACGTTCCCACTATCGACACCATCATTTATAATTTCTACTAATTTGTTTCGAATGGATCTAATTGCACTCGCTATTAATTCACGGATAAACTCTTGGCGGGCTATACTTGGGATTACATGTCATTATTGACCTTAATTTTCAGTTATTTTTTCTGCCTAAATGAAGGTTTAATATTCCATCGCCAAAGGCATTTTGGCCAAATAAATTCGTTAATCTCGAAAGCTTTTGATGCAACATCCGAAAGTGAAGTCTTTTGAGAATCGTAAAGAACGAATCTGTTATACTTGAGTGCTGAAATCTTTTTTGTTTGGAATTACTTGTTGTAGGACACTTTATTCGCTTTAAAAATAACACAAAGTGACTCCACCTAGCTAAAATTAAAGATGCTGTAGCTGCTTGAAATCGTAATGGCTGCATTTGATTAATACATTATTCAATCGTTGCGGCTTTATTGCATACATTATGATTTGTCATCACTGAATCACGTAGGCCAGATCTTGCAAATATTGTCTAGCGCATGCTGATCATGATCATACTGTCAATACCTGATGAGTGCAAACTGTAAAAAACCGGTCGCAGGGTGTGTGTGAAGGAAATGCATGCAAATGAATATATTATCTATTTGTCTTCTTTTACCAGCGAGCGGAAACTAAGTGTCGTTAGCGGTCGAACGGTGGGAACTGAAATTGTCAAGGTAATTTCCCATCGATTTCAAACATCCAAGATCAAAATAGTTGCTAAGGCTATGCGGTAGACTCGACTATTTCATTTGTGGTGTGGTGGCTTATCGAACTTACGGATACCACAATTGATAAATAAAGTAATAACTTCATCGCTATACATGAATTTGTAATCAGATATCTAATGAAAACTCGTTCAACAAGGTTTCACAACGAGATGGAGTATATGATCAATTTGTCTTCTTTGTCTGGTGCCGGTGTTACATCCGTTTTTAATAATTAAATTTTGTTACCCACCTTGTAATCGAATTGCCGCGAGTCACGCCCTGCCTCTGCTATAGCTTTCCATTAGTTCTACTTTGGTAAACCCAGGTATGAACTTGTGCCCACTGTTGAATCATTTGTTTCCCATTTCTCACTGTTTCATAGATATCTATATTATATATATAATCTATATATATATTATATATAGCTATATCTCTATATATATATATATATATATATAATTCAATCTGTGGTCATTGTAAAGTTACTTGCTTTTTTCAGTTATAAATCTTGAAAGTTGAAAGTTTGCCAAAAGGTTGACTAAAATGATGTTACCATAAATAATAAAACGTGATGGCCTGGGCTAGTTGCTGTACGGCTTCACACTGTTTACAGTAGGGCGGATGGTAGATGGCAGGATTAACAGCCAGGTGAATTGCCACGTTTTCATGAGCCATCTGGTGATGGTGCCCGGTGTGTGTTAACAGGACATTCAGATATGGAGATATTTGCCAATAGTACTCCGGGCGAGATCTTTTGTGCCAAGTTGATATGTGTGTTATACAGATCTTCCCGCTGCAACATTTTACGCTTTAAAAGACTACAAGGTAACTCATTTGCCTGTAACCGATGATGAAATGTGTTCATGTCCCACTCTAATGCGAGGCATACTTCACGAGACATACTGGGCTTCCATCGCTTTAGATAATCTGCTTTCGACTTGTAGTATTCGTATTCACTAAAAAAATGACAATGGTCTTAACACAGAGCCTACCAAAAATCCATTCTTGACATCTATTCTTCTGGATAGGGTGTCGCCAATAAGAAATTAATCGTGACGAGAGATAATTCATTATCCAATTCATTATCCAAATAGTGTTCGACATCGTACCGTGCGGTCGCATTATTTTGATCTCCTGATTATCAGAAGGCGAAGTGTCACGTGTTACGCTTGTTTGTGGAAAGTGCATGCAAAATGCGACAAATAGCTGACCTCGAATTTGGTAGCGATTATTAATGGAGATAATTTCTCCGGTGTCTGTTACGTTTGACAGGTTTGCAAGGCCAAACCAACAGCGTCATCTTCAGAGGCGAAAAACCCTGAGTATGAAATTGAGACGCGTCATATTCGAGAAGACCAACATTTACCCAGATAACCGCGCAGATGGTGACTAAAACGGGGAAGTGTTCGCCGGGATCAGTGACTCCTCAACTGAACAGAAACGAGAAGGGATTCAGCAAAACCAGTTCTCAGAAGACCGAATCAAATTATAAACCAAAATCCGCGGATAAACCTTAGTGTTATATGTACCAACGCGATCGAGTCACAGGAAACGCTGTTCGAAGCTAAGCAAATACATAGCTTAGTTGAGTGGTATAATTTTTGTAGTAAGATGAGACTAGCCTGCAGTTACTCCCTCGTCAATAGTTCGGCTGAACCGCCACCTGGCTTCTACTCACGAAGATGATAGTCACCTTTTACGAATAACGCTGCAAGCTGCGGTGGACGTGGAAAACGTACTCTTAAATGCTTACCTTCTTTGAGGTGTCATAGAGTTTAAATGTAGTATCCATGCAGATCTACCACGGTGGGAGTGAAAGTCGTCGAAGAAATCTCGAGAAGAAAATTATCCCAGAAGTATTGTATTTCTAGGCGTTCCAGAAGGTACTGCTGATGTCCCTTCTCAAGAAAAGTCCGAGCACGACCACAAACAGTGGAAATACCTAGCCGAACAAACGGTATTAAAAAGCCATTCTTGTGGATGCTTTTCGGATACTGCGGTCTGCCAACTATAAATGGCAAGGTCCTAGCCCTTTAAAGCTAACCATCTTGACAACCGAAATGACCGATAGATTCAAACGTGAACGGAAAGCTAATAGAAGAAGCCTATCCCAAATGGTCAAATTGAGCTTGCCCAGGATAATAGCTAGAAGCAAGCAAACGGGTAGTACAGGCCCATCAACGCCCTGTGATACGGTTCAAACCGAATATCATGCGATAGCTCTAAAAACTTCAGCATTCCGACTCTAACCAAGTCGGCCATTGCTGACCTTTCACGATTTGAACACTACAAACTTTATGAGATGTTTATATACAAATGCGCAAAGCCTTTCGAACAAATTAGCGAAGTTAACCGAGATATGCTCGCACTACTCACCTGATATTATCGACATTACAGAAACATGGCATTCTTTCCAATTGATTGAAACGGATATATCGATTCCAAATATGAATTTGATGATGAACGATCGAGAGAGAATTGGTAGCGGTGTTGCTCTTTATTATCATAATCACCTCCAGTGCCGTCCAATAGACAACACAGAATTCACCATCGAGGATACAATTTTGGTATTTTTTATCGCTGATGTCTGGTGAAGTTTGCATGATTGGTATGGTCTACCGGTCTTCTTCATCAACGGAATCGTACAACGATAGGTTGATCCAAGTGCTTCAGCGCTTGACTCACACTCACACCTGCCTACCTTTTATCTCGGAGACGTTCACTCACCATAAACGCTAGAATACTGATTTAGAAAGGTACTCGATTCACGAATTCACTCGGAGAAGAGGTTCTGGCCGTCTATCCATCTTGGATTTGGTGTTAACATCGGCAGAACAATCTGTCGAAGCGATTGAATTCCAGGCTCCGCTGGGTCTTAGTGACCATTCAGTGCTTGTGTTCGACTATGTTTGCAGTACTCATTATTCTCTTGCTTTGAAATGAGTGGTTCGCTTGATAGATAAATTGGCCCTGAGTAACTCTGTCGTGCAGATTCAGCATTGGCAGACGGACCACATAAGCCCAGACTCGCAATGCAACCAACTCGTAGATTTTCTGAAACTGGTGATAGACGAGAACTCGCAGATTGTTCCTAAAATATCCGAACATGAACTTCGTTTTGTTGTCCGCAGCAGAACAAAAAAGAGGATAGCACTGAAGCGAGCAGCGTGGGTGCAGCATAAAGCCAACAATACTTCTACTTCTTGGCAACATTTCCGTATGTTACGCAACAAAGTGACTGCACTTATTCGAGAGGATAAAGAAGCGCACCAATTGATGCTCCTGTCAAAAATGGAAAGCAATCCTAAGTTACTATACAAAAATGATGAACGTTCTGAGTATTCAATAGAAACAAGAATCGAAACATTATGCGATATTTCGATAAATCAAGTGATTGTCGCAAGTTATTTACTCAAACTAAATGTAAGAAAATCCCCAGGAGCTGGTGGCATCACACCGGATGTGCTCAGGTTCTGTCACCGTCAGCTTTGTGAACCGCTCTCCAGAGTGTTTAACTATTTGTTGTTTGACGGTGTGGTACCAAAAGATTGAAAGTCTGGCGTGATAACACCTATCTTTAAAGGCGGCTGCCGATCTGACGCTGCAAATTATCGTCCCGTCACACTTTTACCTGTTATTGCTAAGGTCATGGAACGTATAGTCTCGAAAAGAATTGTTGCACACTTTAAATCGCATAATTTGTTTTCGCCCGCGCAGCATGGATTTCGATCTCACCGATCTTGTCTCACAAATCTTCTCATAGCGTTAGACAATTGGACGAAGGAGTTGGATAGAAGTTCTTGCATCCACGTCTGTTACCTAGACATTTCGAAAGCTTTTGACAGAGTCAATCATCATTTGCTTCTTCAAAAACTGATGCCAGAATATATATCGACAGGCCAACAGATTGTTAGATATCTTTCAAAGAATATTTGAAAGATTCTGGCTGGTAAAGTTACCGAGGATAATAAACGTATACCTTCGCCCTACGATGGAGTATGCGGTAGAGGTCTGGGCTCCTTTGCTGCGAGAAGATATTGCTCTCTTTGATAAAATATATCACCGAGCAACAAAGATAGTGATCGGTCTTCGCAATGTTCCGTACACCGAAAGACTGCGACGTCTGGCTCTATGTGACTTTACCTAAAGGAGAATACTACACCATATTATTCTGACCTATAGAATTGTGTCTACCGAAGGACATCCACTAAAACACTTGCTTGATGTATGTGATGGGAAAGTGACACACAGACATACCTTATCCCTTTACGTCCCTAGTTCCCGTATTGATTGTCGGGGCCATTTTTTCACCGTACGTTATATATTTCTTTTGTATTCACTACCACAACATGTGATGTATTCTCCTTGCCTGGCGGTTTTTAAAGCGCAATTGGACTTACACATGCAAAAGAACATCATTCGTGAGCCTTACATTTGATATTCTTTATTCACTTTATACTATTATATTTTTAACATTTTCATTCATACCGTAATCCTGTGGTGTTGTAAAATATTAACTTTTTAACCATAAATCCTTGAATCCTTGTATATCTGAAGGCCTTACGTTTACTACAAAGCCTCAGGATTTTCGAGAAGGTTTTGATAGGCTCGATCGGTAGCCTTGAAAACATCACGGATAGCAGCACCTTCAGTAAGTGACTCGGTCCAGTTCTCGAACGTATTGAGAATACTCGAAATACAGTATCAGTTTGGCACGTAAGATCTCGTCTGGACTGCCACAGAAAAAGATCTCGGCATCTGGATGTCGTTTAACCTTAAGCCTGGACATTATTGCCAGACAGTGTATAATAAAGCACGCCGTATCTTGAGTTTTCTAAAAAGGATATTCACGTCCGAGACCTTACCCCGGTTAATTAATACATATGTACATATTTATGGAATATTACATCGATGCCTGGGCACCGTGGCTGAGAAACGATATAGAAATACTTGACTGGATTTATCATCGTGCGACAAAATTAGTCTCCAGTTACAGAAATTTGTCTTTCAAAGAGCGAATGTTAAAACTAAATCTACACGATTTTACACAACGACGGATACGAAGTGACCTCCTGTTGACATTCAAAATCTTGCATTTTGAAAACTATCCCTTTAAACACTTGGTAAAACCCAATGGCATTACTCGAACACGAAAACATTCATTGGCTCTAAGCATTCCGCATTCTCGATTGGATATCCGTCGTAAGTTTTCTCGGTAAGAATTTGTTTCACTTGGAACATTTTGCCTGAAGAAATCACACGTTCGAAATCTATTGCGGTTTTCGCTTCTAAACTCGATGAGTATACGACGAACCATGCGATATGTGACTGTCCCTATTGATTTTTGAGAGAATTTATTTTTATACCATATAAATCGTCTGGATATGTGGCAACCTAAAGAACAGCGTGCATTGTGAGGTCATTTACAAGCGTGCTTCAAAGCTTCTAGGTATGCTTCGACGGATCTTCAGAACCTTTACGCCTGTAACGTTGCCAAGCATCATGAAGACCTACTTAATTCCCACAATGGAACATGCATCGCAAGCATGGACTCCGTGGATGAAAAAAGATATATTATTGCTTGACAGGATATATCATCGTGCAACTAAACTCGTGCGTGGTTTTCGAGACCTTACATACGAGGAAAGTTTGAAAAAGCTAAAGCTCCCCACTCCCCTTCAACGTAGACTTCGAAGTGACGTTATCATTACTTACAAAATATTGAATACTCCAGATCATCCACTCAAAAATTTGTTCAAATACCGTGAATCAGGAATTACACGTAGCCACTCAGCGGCTACAAATTCCCCATTCCCGTACTAATTGTCACCGATATTTCTATTCGGTACGTGTCTGTTTCCTGTGGAATGCCCTTCCCGAAGCAATTATCACCTCTCCCTGTATCAAAAACATTCACTCGAACCTTGGACACTTATTTGTTACATAACGATTTGACGACGCCTGTGTATTGACTCAGGGTAAGCATATTACTTGACTCCAGTGACATTGTATAATTGTTTTTTATACCTCTTATTGAACGCATATTTACTATGATATGGTAATTGTGAAGTTATGTGCTTTTTGTGAACATAAATTCTTGAATCTTGAATCTTGAAATCGTCATCCTATGTTTATTGTTAAGCTTACTGGTTTTCTAATATGAAACTTTATGAGTTCTGAGTTCATCTGAAATTCTTGTTGCACTAAAATGTCACAGTTAAAATTCCAAAAGGTTTACATTTAGCGCTCGGTTATATTGCGCCCCATGACCTAAAAGACTAGTGAAAGTAACGTTACAGTAACGTTACCATGTCGGACCGGTAACAACTTTGGGTACCTCTGCCTCTCGTAGACTCAGACTGAACGTTTGCGTTTTAGTAGTCAGAGCATAGTGGTATCTGTGGAACTTGGAAGAAGTAATTATGCCTGTATGAGGGAGATCGCGTTAAATTTATAAAGTTTCACGCTATTCGGTTTCATTATTTCTCTTACAGAAACAGAAACTGATTTTGCGGAGATCAAGAAACTCGTTCTACTT
Source organism: Atriophallophorus winterbourni (assembly GCA_013407085.1). Classification (NCBI taxonomy): domain Eukaryota; kingdom Metazoa; phylum Platyhelminthes; class Trematoda; order Plagiorchiida; family Microphallidae; genus Atriophallophorus; species Atriophallophorus winterbourni. The sequence goes on from JACCGJ010001152.1 coordinate 98,062, forward strand.
TGCTAAAGCAAAGTTGCTCAGATGTGTCTGCTTGACTGCATTATGATAAATAGAGAAGTGTGATCATGAACAAAATAAATGTAGCGAAAACATAACCTGTAGGAAATTCGGTCTAATCAGTTAAAAATTAAACGACGGAATCAAATGTCTTATTTCATTATCTAACAAGCTATTTTACCTGAAACAATTACGTCAGCTGACCCAACAAGGACGAATGTAACCGTATTCAAAATTATCGACCTTAATTGATTTATCAAACGAGGATAACGACTCGTAAGTTGGCAGGATTTACTAGTTTCCAACTGTAATAATTCCCGTGATTACTCTGCACAGCTTGTGTACACCATCAATGCAATAGGTGGGATAAAAACCGAAATCGTGGATAACAAGTCCTCTTTGAATTCAAAAATGAAGTTTCCGCAAAACCTACCAACACTTCAAGAGAAGACAAACTGCGATTTCAAAGGCAACCAGGCAAGCTCGTCTTCATCTCGATTGATACCAATGGGTGATTGTGTGGTAAACGGGAAAATAAATTGCTGCAACCGGTCCAACGATCCTGTCAGCTGCTGGGGTGATGTGCCTAAAAGACCGACCCGATTCATTGATATTCTTGAAGAAAGCGAACGGGAAATGGCCGATAGTGTGACACCCAAATCAGTTAGACCTCACGCGGAACAGCGTTTAGTTTCGAGTGCAGGTTCTGAACGCACGGTGGCAAGTACCAAAGCTCAGGATACTAATTCAAAATCTTCCGACAAAAATGATAGTAAAGTTGATGGTACAAGAGGGCGTGAACGATTACTTGAATGGTTAAAATCTAGTCAAGCTAAAAGAGACGAAAACAACAGACAGGTGTTTACAAGGTGGATCGATAAATTGGAAAGCATGAATCAGCAAACAGTAAACACCCCGAACCTCAACCCAACTGGGATTTCTATGATTGATGTCGGTAACACGAATGATTATCAGCAACCAGCAATGTACACATTCCCATCGGCCATGCCCGGGCCACTTAATGGTTCAGCATTCTGGATAAACAGTCCCATGGGAATGGTCGCCCAAACACCCATACAGACAAATTTTCCAAATATGAAACTCCCTACAATATCACCACCACTACATGCATATTCTCCTTTTGTTCCAAATGCACTATACACAAATCCAGTGCAATTACAAAATTTTCCCGATCATTCTACAGACTTAGCTGATAATTCCAGGAAAAGTGACAACATGCAAGCAACTACAACTGAATTTCAGACAAATGGACAGGAGAATGTTCAAGATGAGACACTATCACTAAAATGTTTACGAACATCGTCAGACGTAATCCCGTGTTGGGGTGAAAACGCAAAACGATGTTTGGATGATCCCACTTCGATTGCCTGCGACCAGACAAAAATTGATGACGTATCAAACAACGTTACGGATATGCGAAACAACGCGAAATTCAATTTAGACAATCAATGGTCGACGTCAATGGCATCACATTATCCAGAAGAACCATTTGTGGGATGCGGAGGTTACTATCCTCAACCAATAGGCATCACTACTCCTACTACAGGAGACCCATCTAGTCCACAAATGCTATGCTACTGCTACATCCCTAATCCCGGCCAATATCATTTAGCCTATGCATTCCAGCCTCAGGTGGTTGGGAAAATACCTCCTATTACTCAACCGATGATCTATTACTACCAGCAAAATGGAACATATCCCAAATTTTATCCTTCAGATGGCAGTCTGTTTGGACAGCCGTCTCAAGTTGGTCTAGAACAAACGAAACAACAAGATGATGCGGTGATGTGCCAGACAATGAATCTACTTAGACAGACAAACGAATCCCAACAGAACCCGATTTGTAATCCGGACGAACTTAATGGCGCCAACATAGTCACGAAGCCAGTAAATCAAGATGATCAAGTCGGCCTTCAAAACAAACCCCATACTGTCATTGATTTTGACTTTCAAAAATGGTACTCAATATTGAGCGATATAACACAATCCTCGGTGCTGACCAAGTAGCACTCATCACTTGTACAAATCCACCAGGTCGATGTTAACTATATCGAAAACATGTATATTTCAAAGAGCTAATGTTGGTGTATAGGTAACTTCAATAAGGCTTCGTACTGACAAAAAAAGAAAACACAATCATTCACAAATTTGATCTCGACTAAGAAGGATGATTATTCAAGTGAGTGTGAACAGAGGAATGGTGATTCCTGTAGACCAGTCGAAACAGCTTCACTGTGTAAAACGACAAAATAACATTTTCTCCAAACGCTATCAGACTTTTAATTTCACGTAGATCATTTGAGGGAGGTAGAAAGTTTCTTATTCTCTAGCCTACTTTCGAAAAAGCATTTATATACCTAAAACGTGAAAAAGTAAGAATATGCGACATTATGAGTAATAGTGCCATTTCGCTGTTAGTTGAACATTCACACTTGTCTCGTAATACCCTCTTCAAGCGTTTAGTCATCGAACTCACAGGTTTCTCCAGGAGAAATTCGCTGGCTGGTAGCTGATATTGTTGCACGCAAAATAAAATAAGACGACTCATGGCATGACACTACAACACATTAAATAATTAACTGAATATGTTAGTTTATAATGCAGGCACAAGATATAGAAATACGATTTTGTCCTGCACCAGTGAGCTACATTGATTGGCGGCCGTACGGAGGTGCAACCGAGAGTTTATTGTCAGATTGTGCGGCACCGTGTAACTGTAATTATCTGTTTACTTGCGCAGGTTACACACCTAGACTTAGCATTTCCATAGCTTCTCATGACATTATGTTCTAGGAGTTAATAATGAAATGTTACCACCCAATATTAACGTAGTGTTGAATAAAAGAGTTGCTGCAGACACTAATCACAGGCTGATAGTAAATCATGATTAAACGTGTATTAAAAGCAAGTTGACAGCGAAGTAGAGGGGTAACAGTAGATCACATTAGCGTCACGACTCCGGATATCAGCTCCTTGGGTTGTTCGCAGCATGTTTAATTCTAAATCGAAATTTTTCGTTTTGTAATCGCACTCCCGTAACTTACCCGATATTGAATTCTGTTGATTTGCCACCAGGTGGGTAGAACTATATTCACACCGCACTTGTAAGTAGGATACTGCAAGATGAAACAACAGCAGAATGAAGGGCGGTTTAGTCATCAATACCGGAATGCCACGTAGACAACAAAAGCGTAATCTCAGCGATTCTTCGAGAAACAACGGCGACAGTTTGACAGTGTTTACCAGAAAAATTACCAGTCAAGTTACAGCACTAGTTTACAGGTTGTGGATGTCAGGCACTTCCAGATTTTAATCACAACAGTCGGTGATGCGTGAACCGTCCAATTAGACGGACGATTTATGAAAAATAACTCTGCTGAGTCAGAAAAGTTTGAAACAATGGAAATATATTCGGGATATTGTGGGGAGGAGCATTTCACAAGAAGTTGACGGGATGCGTGTACAAATCTAACGACCAATTTACTCAGGGGAACAGTTGAAATAAAAGAAAATTTGCAGGAACTAGGGAACCGCAGTAAATGTTAACCTAAATTGAAGATTATGTATATCTACCAGCATAATGCGTGGGAATTTAACAGCAGCAGAATAATGTGCCCAGTGACTGAATAGATACATACATTCAGATTCCGTCTGCGACAGAGATATGAGATAACGACTGCTTCGTCGAGCTAAGTGGGTTTGTGTAGTGGTATCTTCGAAGTGGAACTAAAGAAAGATTTATCACTGACCGCTCAGGGATGTTCATTAGAAGAGACATCACAGGGAAAATAGATTAGTTTGTCGGCATCCATAAGTTTGACCAGATATCCAATCCTGACTTTATCCTCCGTATCTAAAGCAATCGCCCCCGCGTTGAAGACCATGATAGACAGGGTGAGTTGCACTAGGAGACGAAGTGTTGCACTTTCGCTAGTTGAGAGCGTTATATGTTTGTCATGTCCAACAAGGGAAAAACCAAAAGACTGAGACGTAAAGCTATTCTGGCAGTATTCCAGAAGGGCTATGCTATGCTTCTCAATCCAATTATCGTAAGACCATGAGTGCAACACAAACTGTTAGACGCCCAGCATTGGAATTGTTTTCAATAGTTTATGAGATAAGTTGTTCTACTGATTCAAGCTCACTCGGATCCTGATATTACCGTACCTACCTGATGAGCGCAAACAGCACAAAACAGGTCGTGGGTCTGATGGAAACGATAACACCCTTGTATATTCGACAAAAATAGTAGATATTTTATAACAGGGAAATATAAAGATGAAGTTAAAGGATAGGAGCACTAACAGTACCTCACTGCATCGATTAGGCCAGAGTGGAATTTTCAACCGTATTTTTCACAGTAATCAACCTCACGATTTGAATATCAAGCGGACATTGTGATCAAATCAGTTTTATATTTTCGCCGAGCTTGTGGACGTTTCATCCTCAAATCAAATGAAATTATCAGCGTGACGTCGTCTTGTGTATAGAAAGGGCCTTTATACTACATTTTCCTGTGCGTCTGTGCAGTAAAGTGGTATAATACGATTTTCATGCATGGCGTCTACTACCGGTAGCTGAAACTGATCATTGATCTCAATTGAACCTGTCTTTCACGAGCTTCGTATATTGAGGCCCAAGACTTGCGGTCGTTTGCTCACTGCCATTTTATATTCATGCAATCTCGTACCTAGTCTCTCTCATTTGTGCGGCGCGGTGAGTTTCGCAACAGCTTCAGGATCTCGAAAAGAAAGTTTGCAATGAATCGGCTAGAGCAATTTTTTAACGTTTCGCTTCTGAACACAAGCTTCGTCAGATCAAGGTTGTCGACATGAACATGGTTCAGGTTTAAATGGCATTTTCTTGACGAATCCTGAGTTTTCTAAGATAGACAGGCGAGATCAAGACAATTGACCACACACCCTAAATTCTTTATTAATCTCTAAATTGTTTATTTTGTGTGTAGGTGTGAACAGCGTCCGCTGATCCACTGCTTACGTAATACGTGTGTACATTAATCCTAATCTGCTGCAGAACCGAATGCCAGATTGTTGATATATCCGTCCCATCCATCTTCTTCACCGCATTCGCTCCAGCCTTTGTTATTTCAACTGCCTCCGGGTGAAGTCTATCCTATCTATAAGATTTTACACCCCGTCTAATCACTTCCACGTCATCAAGATCTACGCTGTGACCAGTGTCTAGTACGTGTTCAGCTAGGGCAGAATCCCAAATCAGTGATTGATATTCACTGGGATCGCGGGGTTGCTTTCCTATGTTCGTTTACCCTAGTTTATAGTTCTCTAGACGTTTGCCCAACGTAAACACCCGCACAACCCTTGCATTTGATTTTGTAGATGCAGTTGGTCGTACAACCTAAAGGAGTCTTATCTTTGAGATGCATTAATACGGAGCGGAGAGTTCTACTTCCCTTATATTTTACTCTAATACCTGCGTTATTCAAGATTCGACTTATTGCTTCGGAGGCGCTTTTGACATATAGAAGAAATACCGCCAAAGTGCATGGAAATGAGCATTTTTGTTCATGGTTATGGGTTTAACCCCATTATACATGTGTTTGGACACTTGACTGAACAGGTTAGTCGTACCAGCCTTATCCAACAGTGGCATACAAGTGCAACTTGTTTACCATTCCTCCGCTGTTTCAAGCGCATGCGAACCCTGATCCTACTGTCCCTATCTGATGAGTGCAAACAGAACGAAACCAGCAGTGGGGTGTGATGGAAAAATCAAATCCAATGGGTCGTAAAGTTTCAGTTGTTCATTCTAAATTGTGTTTTACGTGGGTCGAAACACTTTGTCAACTGATGAAGTTCTTCGTCCATTAATTCTTTACAAAAACATAACACACGTGTTCTATTTCCTTTTTACATAGCTGCGAGTGCTGCAGCATGTTTGAGCACGCCTGAAGGGTAAAGACGCCGCCCGGCTAATGCGTTGAGAGGTGTTGAAGATCAGAACTTGATTTATAATTATCTAATTCAGATAGACACTGGTTTCAAGTTAGCCTATCATGATGCGCATGCCCGATGTCATCTAATTTTACGGCGAAACGTCTGCACCCCACTACGCAAGCTTGGTGAATACCAATACAATATTTGGGCTATAAGTTTAATTAGTTTCAATGAGTTTATTTACAGCGGAAGAATGGTCTAAGGTGAGCGTACGAACTGGTGTTGGGTGATGTTAGCAAACACTTGACGTATTCGGTTTGGCCCGTAAAAACATCCGTATTTATCACATTTTTGTCCAGTTGTTTCGTAAGAAAGTGTCGTGGCAGCTTTTACGCTACAGCACCGATCATTAGATTCTTTTTACAGCATTAGAATCTGTGAAGCAGTGTTCAAAAGACAGAATGTCAAGTTGAAATAAATGGTTTGTTTCGATAGACAGTATAAAACCACAAAAACCCGATGCCCGTATTAGAAAGCGTTTTGTTTAAAAACACAAAAGAAAGACCCAGAGAGATCGACCACTCGACATTTGTAACGGAGAAAAAATATCCAGAAATGAGAATGAATACATACAGACAGACAGACGGGTGGAGACAAAAGGAGAATCTCTACATGGGCCAGAAAGGGAAGGAAATATTTGTACAAATGAGAATAAACGAATCGACCGTTTGTTCACAGGAGATACAGCTAACTACATGGCAGTGTTTCTACATAGTGGAGGTTGTTGCTGGTTGTTTATCTTCCATATCAATATCCGAGTGCTGATTGGAAGTCGATGCAGCTGCAATATCATTAAGGGATTTTTGATCATCGTCACCCACTGAGCTACTACAACTATTACATGAGTTTACGGGTGAACAAGCTCGCACTTGTGGGTCGGACGCAACATCTAACTCCTCCTCATCTTCCTTTACATCACTATCATCGTCGTCACTACAGTCGAAACAAACGTTCTCAGTCATAGAGAAGTCAAGATCGTTGAAGTTTGCGGTATCGGAGAAGTCTCGTTTGGCTCGCATCGTACTCCAGGGGGAGAGTAACTGGGAAACGTGAAATATGCTACGAATACCGGATAAAGCGTGTGTGATACAATTGCTTGCATCAGTATTAACATCAAGTGGCAGGTAATTGCAGAGACTCGTGCGAGGTAAGGAGGAAATGGTGTGGTAGAAAGATGAGGTTGTCGATGAGCATAAAGGATCCACGGGAACGGTGAGTGTGGTCAACGCGTCTTTCGCATCGTTTTGGTCAAGAAATCCATGCTTCACGGAATAATCCAAAACGACCCGATAGCAGAACGCGTATTGAGCAGCGACTTGAACACAACCGTAGCGTTGCGAACGCACTCGACTAACGGTCAGTGGAATGTTGATGAGACACTCGGCGCCACCGGCATCGGACAGCCGTTTGGTGCAAATGTCTGCTGTGACGTAGGTGCCTGAGAGAAAGGAAATACGAATGCAGTTAATCAAAGCGAGGAATACCGAAAGGAGCGAAATTAAAATGGGACGGGTTTGTTAAGTTAATGCCACCAGTTACACCAATCAATTTTGACAGCCTGGATCAACCGGATTTAACAGGAAACACAAAAAGTTGCGTAGCCACTCGTTTTTCTTCTAAATTTCCTGGTACGGTACAAGTTTACACACAATCGTCACAACGTCGTGGTTACGACGAATTTTCACTGAATATACCGGCACCTCCGCTTAAATCCAACGACGGGGAGTGCAATAAGTTGGTTGGATCATTCGTATGACAGACTCCACACTGACAGAAGTTGTCCTTGGCGCCAAAGCTGCCTGCAGTTAACGACGGCGTCGAGTCAAAACGTGATGTTGAACAACAAAGGGTATGCTATGAAAGCACAAGTCTGATCCAGGTAAAGTGCCACACAGTCAGAGACTGCACGTGGGCTAAGATACTGTCAGGTTGCCCAGGCCTAGATAGATATGAGGACGAAAAAAGAAAATGAAATGGTAGCGAGACTCCAGCCTGTTTCAGCATGCAGCTCACTACCCGTGGCCAATCAATTTAGCACGGTGTTAGCCGCACAGCGTAAAGTACTGCACGATTGCACATCCGGGAGATCTGGAATATCTCAGAGTACTTGCCGACTGAAGTATTTAAAGGTGAAAATGGAACTGGATGACAATCTGCAACAAGCTCACCTTCAACCGACACTTTCGAACTGGTTTAATACGAGGCATCAAGGAAAGTGGCCAATCTACTTGTGTAGCAAACCGGACAAATGTAAATTTGGCGAAAAAATTCCCCAGTCAAGGAACTGCAAAGTCGTGCGCAGTCTGATATGCCGGAGTGCCATCAGATGCACAAGCTTAGACGCAAGAGAAAATTGCAGTGAGAATGCGGCTCACAACCGGTGGCAAGCAATACGACGAGGTGTTGACTGTGCAGAGCAGGAAAACTATTTAGCAATGAGATTAAACAGGTTCTACGTGTGTTTCGCATTTTACGGATACACGTCCCGTCATAATAGCATGCGATGAACAAGCAAACGTTAATGGTGGTTAAAAGACAGCGAAGTACGGACAGATATCGAAAGTTACGTGGACAACTATCCCGAAGAATGGAAGCTAGGTTCAAGGGTACCAGAAAAGGAGATCTAACCTTGCTACGAGATTGAAAACCAAATAACCGGACGATCGTACACGGTGTTAAAAAGACCACAAAGAGTATACATCTTAGAAGTAAAAGGCCCGTATGAAACACTTTTAAACCTGGATCATCTACTTTGAGCATCGTTTTGTCTCAGCACGAGTTGAGTGGATTTAAACCAAAGTGTTCGTGATTATCCTAGTAAACGAACGGATTATAGTATTAACGAGAGGGCAAACGGACTAAGCAAAACAGAAGAACACAGATCCAAGATTTTGTATGAAAACGGTATGGTATGAAATCACAAGCCTGATCTAGGCAAAGTGCCGCACAGTCAGAGACTGCATGTGAACTAAGATACTGTCGGGTTGCCCAGGCCAAGACGGATATGATAAATATCCAAAATCTAGATGAATTTGTCCTAAAACTGGAAAGTCGAGATAAGTTTTGACATAACGGAAAGCGGTTAGCGTGCGTGACACGATTCACTTTCTTCAATGCACTGATTTTGGATGGTGAAATATATTATTATTTATATTTAAAAAAAACGTGTTTGAACGAATTCGCCGCTAAACAGTTCAAAGCAAAAGGCAATCGAATAAGCTAGAAAGTAACCAAGAATTCACATACAACATATATCGATCGATCGATTACGTTTTTCTCTGTGCACTTCGCTTACCTGTCCTTCCGATGCCTGCGCTGCAGTGTACAACAATGGGAGGAGGTGGGACGGCTTGGTCCATATAGTCGGAATAGCCCAACGGTCGAATCGCATCGCAGTACGCGGTTTGAACAGAGAGCAGGAGTTTGAGTAGACCATCCGTAGTCTTGGGGACACCGTGATCAGGCCAAGAGAAATATGCGTAATGCTTGATCACACGGCTTTCACCACTCTGTGTAAACGTGGAAAAAAGTATTTGTAGCACAATTATTTGATCACCGTTTTCGTGGAAAAGCTAAATGCATTGATTGGCCAAAAGTAAGCAGAAATTGGATTTATCAAAAGAAAACGACGAACTCGGAAGGGTTTGTATCACATGTCAGTAGCAAGTAGGCCATATGACAGAGGAAAAAGGAGTTCCACCCCAGGCTAAGTGGTTCAGATCGCATTATCAAAATTGGTCATCCACTTCGAAATGAATCATAATATTACCAAACGCATGAATGCCTTGAGCAGGTAAATGAAGGGCAGAGGAAACTAAATCGCGAAAACGACGAAGCAAGAACGTAGGGAACTCACTTTCAAGTGAACTAAACGCAATGTACTACAGTTAAAGTGTTCATCCAGCTGAGAGCCTTGATTCTCGAGTTCGAATTCCGGAGGTGAGGAGTAGGAGTCCTCCTCAGTTGGTTCACCGCCCGAGGGTCGCTTGTCTGTCTCTGGTGCATCAGCGTATCCCGAGAGACCGGAAGTAAAGTAGAGTTTCTTGTGATTCGCATCAGGCCAATAAGGGAAACATTTGATGCGGTCTGCCTCGAATACCCTATCAACGGACAAGGAAATAGATTAAACGATGCGAAACCTTATCAAAAACCATTTCTCTGAAACTGTGCGGCAGCAAACGGCTCAGCCAGTGTACTACTTAGATCTAAAATCTGTTCACTGAAACTCAAATATGGCGACTATATAATATTTTTAGAGCACGCGGCACACTTTTATTTACTTGATAGAATTTTATATTGTGCACGGATGTGCAATCGTGCAGTACTTTGTGCCGTGCGGCTAACACCGTGTTAAATTGATTAGCTGCATGCTGAAACACGCTGGAGTCTCACTACCATTTCATTTTCTTTTTTCTTCCTCATATCTGTCTAGGCCTGGGCAACCTGACAGTATCTTAGCCCACGTGCAGTCTCTGACTGTGCGGCACTTTGTCTGGATCAGGCCTGTGCTTTCATACCATACCATACATTGACCCAATTACCAGCGACCTAGTTGTAATTTGCATCTTGCTGTGGAGACGTACTTAAATTAAGGTCTGCGTTCAGCAAAATTTACTCACGCTATCGATGCCAACTTTCTTGAAAACCAGGAGGGGGTGAACTGAGTGACTGACAGTTAGAGATATTTACTGAAAAATCAATAAACCATGGGATACGAAAAACGGTGGCGAAACAATTAACACACAATGGATGGAACTAACAAGTCCCGTTTTCACACGTTGCCATGACGTGATTCAAAAGCCAGAAAACACAAAACTTTCGTTGAGACCGGAACACCGGCGATCGGTAAAGCGTGCTCTGACGAACGCCTTTGCACAAACAGATACCCACCGTATTAGTCATATCAATTCAAAGGATGCCCGTCAGTGTAACACGCACTCGTTGCCAATCATTGTGCAATACACAAAGCTGCTCCATTAATCAATAAAACTACGTGCGTGCGCACGCATGCCCGCACACCAACATCTATAGACAAGTGACCAGGTCTGAAATACAAGCGCGACCAGACGATGTAACCAAGGTGTGCAATCGCGGTGCAAACGAACCTGGGTCGATGAACACACAGCAAGACAATGGGATCGGGTTAGGGAAGCTAATAGAGCCACGGGTGTACCAGTTCGGCACAATTTTTCATTTTTACACGGCGGGGGATATATAACCCAGGAGCACGATTGTAAGAAACGCGGATAGTTTCAAAGCAGGGAGATCAATAATGCAGTCACTTTAACTCATAATGATCCGAAAATCGGAACACATTTGATCTAGTTCAAAGAGACTTGACAACGGCTTCCATCGATCATCCACAACTGTTTCAAGGTTTAGAAAGCGGTATTTGCTCGTGTGCGTTCAGGTCCAAGAACGGAAAAAGAAAAGATCTTAAATTTAATTTGAGAGCGGTGCTGTTTAACATCATTATCCTCACAAATATTTCTACTCGTTATTTCTAGTTCACAGAGGTAATTGACTGAGAACGAAAGCTAGCAACATTGTATTCCCACCTACCCCGAACGTGTTCACTATCCAATGCGGGCTTCATAGACATCCTAATCAAACCGCTATGGTTCTTTGAACTGATGAATGAACATCTCGCCGTTTGTCAGGTCATTAATCTCTCATCAGACAAAGAAGTGATGTCGTGCAGAGTCGGGTAGCAAGCATAACTATGTATAAAAAGAGGGAACTAAGCGAAGTGCAAGTTGTTCGATGACGTAAATTTTCAAGCGACAATCAAGCGGTGAGAATTTTCCAGACTGTACGCTGAAAAGAGCAACGTGATTTAACGTTGGTGATTAATGAGCACACGGCAAGCTAACGGGTCAATCGAACTGAGATCAATCAGTTCACAACAGCAGTGAGGAGACAAATTGAGCTCGCTTCCCGAACATGCGTTCTACTCGTAAAAGATGAACATAAATAAAAAAAGATCTGTTTGACTAGTAATAATAACTGGCTGCGAGCAGCAACCGAAGCATGTTCAAAAGAATATGAAATTAATGCAGGGTTCGGATACATCATCGAAGCACACACCTTGAACACACCACTTATTTTTTCTTATATAGCGGTCTAGGCCTGATCAACTGACAGTATCTCAGCGCAATTCAACCAATGCAACTGTTTTGTATGTCTAACTCCGCAGCCAAACAATCTATTACGAATCAAATACAACCCTAAATTCATTGAGTACGCCAACTGAACTTACAAGAACTCGATCAGAAACTGTCGAAGTATTTAGCCACCTTTTACTCACCAGGGTTCAGTGCGGGAAAACATGCGGTATGCGTTTCAACTTAGTTTATTCCGATCATTATTCCTCAAAACAAAGTGTCTGTCACACCAGAAAGCGTACTTCAAACAATATTCCATCTAAAGACGAGAAAGATTCCAGAATCCGATGGAATAACCTGACTCATATTGAAGTAACGTGCTCTCTGGCTATGCAAGCCACTCATTCGAACGAACACTAGTAAGTGGCGCGATTCCCAAGAATTAACAATGTGGAATAATGAATACTATTGTAAAAATGGAGCAAATCGCTTAAAATATGCTCATTGTACAGCACTTCTGCGCTGTGCGGCTAACATCGTGTCAAATTCATTTGCAACCGGTAGTGAGCTGTATGCTGCAATACTCTGTAGTCGCACTCTTATTTCAATTTATATTTTGTTTTTCATATCTCTCTAGGTCTGAGCAACCTGACAGTATCTTAGCCCACGTACAGTCTATCACTGTGAGGCACTTTGCCTGGATCAAGCTTGTACTTTGATACATGCATACATTACCGACTTGTGAGTTAGTTGCCTATGATTTTTAAACTACTAAAGCGGCCTCGTTGCTGGCGAACTTCTTGAACAACCGGCTACATTCAAGTGAGCATGCATCTAGAAGAATCTCTCTTGTGTATTCAATCACAAGCGGGAGAACACAATTCATGATTGCTACCCTGATATTTACAAACCATTGATCGGGCACACCTCGGCTTACTACAACAGAAGCTGAAACTCATCGAGATGACTGGAAAGCTGTTTATTTGTTTAAGAGATCACCTGGCAGACTGTACTATTCGGGTGCGTGGAAATGATGCAATATCAAGACTTGTTGCAGCTAATAGCGGAGTTACCCAAATCCCGATCTTTGGACCGTTTTTTTCTGGTTTGCTTCAATAAGGTACCAAAGCTTTCGCGCTGTAGCATAGCATTGCTTGCGGACAGCATAAACCTCTGGACGCGTATCCACGGCATTGAAGACTGTGCTATTACAAAAATGTCTACAAGCAATTTATGATTGGCAGTTGGAATAGAGCCTGTTATTCAACATCAAAAGTAAAAGTTGCTAAATGTGGGAAGGCAAATTGGCTTGGCAATCGATTGCAATATGTTTGGGACTGATCGTGTATTCATAATGCAAAGAAATTTGAGTGGAATCGGTTAGAGCAGGCTTGGGTTTCACTTCTGACACAGAAGCTTCGTCAGACCAAGGGTGATAGTCAGGACAGGGAACATGGTTAAGTAGTAATCAACCCTCCACAAATGATTTGACCTTGCCGCTAAACAGCCTATAGTACGCCTACGCTGTCTCACGTCTCGTGGGAATGACCAGGATCAGTGGTCGATTTTTCTACTAGTGTGTATCACATCAATCTAATACAAGTGAACACGGTCAAGGTCGGTTGACACAGCGGCCCGCATTCATAAAAGTACATAACTAACGGGGTTAAGGTTGAGCTATTTTTGAAGAAAAACAAAAATCTAATTAACTAGTAGGTATAAGGTGAATAACAATTCGCCAATTGACTTGATTTACAAAATGTGCCCGCAGGAAAATGATCGAGTGTGTGGATATGCTCCGGTTTATAATCTTTACTATAAACAAGCAAATCTTATGCAAAAACGTAACGTATTTTAAACTAAAGCATTTTTTTTCAAACGCTCATCTGATCAAAAATCCGTACGTGAGGGCAGTCATGTGCAATCCTGGTCACCATGGCTTGCAAATGACATCGAGACGTGTGCCGAAATTATAGCTAAAATAAAAGTTGCTCGATTTTCTTCATCGAACAATTAACAGCGACTTTAGTCTGTTGTACAGAATACACCTTACATTGGAACAGCTTAACTTATCAAAAATAGCTGGCGTAAATTTAATACTAATTTGGATGAGTTTTGATCGCATCAATCGGTCCCCGAATCTTTATACACAGCGCAATCTACTTTCGACGTACATTTAACCCTCTATTTGCATTTCCTTTACCCTTAATCTTCGGTTACTGGTAGGCTGAATTCTTTTTTTAGACCAGTTAATACCATGTACTACTTTGATGGTTTCGTTACGTATTCGGTGGTGCCAACAAACTCTGTATTCCGAAAAAGAACTTTGAACTGAAGTGAGTACAAACACGATACAAACCAAGATACGACAAATACACGCTGCGCTCAAAGTAGCATGTGAATAAGTATAGGGGTAAAAAGCAGAACGAAGTTGTCTGTCTAACTGTCAAGCAACAAGGTCTTCAAGAGGCGCATTTGTGCCAAGAGACTGGTAACGAAGCGAGAGGGGCATGCACGCGGGTGATTCCAGGATGAAACCCACACACACACAAAGACGAAATCCATGATGGGGAAATATTTTGCAACAAAATTCCCGAAAGACTACCTAATGTACGTTGATAAGCTTCCCAAAACACTACTGGCGGCATCGACACCCCAAGCATCTAATCGTTTTATTGATATAATACATGCCATAATTTCCGCTCTTGTATGGACAGTTAGATCAATACGCCAGTGCTCAATATGCTCCATGTGGGCAATGGAATCGGTATGGAAAGGCGGTGCAAGTGTCTTTCAAAATGTTCTACTCATCGTAAATATAACCGATTCTCCATCCTGAGAACACAGGCAGAATCTATGGCAGTCGTGCTTCTTTTATCTCGAAACCTGTTGATCGAATTGGAAGGGTTTGTGGACACTGACAATGCAACCTGCTGCTTCACTTGTTCGAGCGTATTTCACGAAGGCACGCCTCTGTTTGATCGCAAGTTACATAAGTACGTTTCTTATTATTATACCAAAATTATAAGGAGTAAGGCCGCTGTGTATGTATGAAGTCAGGAGCCTGGATGCATGGAAAGTGCTGCGCAGTTAGAAACTGCACGTGGGCTGTCAGTTTGCCGAGGCATAGACCAACATAAGGGAGAATGGCAGTGGGACTCCAGCGTTTCTGTATGCCCCTCAGCACCGTAGGCAAATCAAGTTCGCTTGGTGTGACCCACGCAGTAAAGATGCATTTCAAAATTGCATATTCGTACGCATTCGTCTATGTACAGGTTCATTTGAGCTAAGTCATTGGTTGAATTTCCATTATGCTTGAACGTACCTACCTATCACATCAAGTTGTGCAATAAATATCAACAGTAATCAGAAAAACACTAGGGGCACATCAAAACCGTAATCCATGGTTTAATACATCATCGGGCCAACCAATGCAACGACTCTATTCTCATATATTGTGTCAGCGCAATGGATGCAATCAATTGGTAAGTCACCGACACGTGGGTTCAAGACTAAGGCCCTATGGATCCGGAACGGCGGTTGTGGAATTAGCTGTGCAGCGCATGTGGTATAGCGGGAAGGTTCGGCACTTCTTTTTTCAATTATGAACGGAAACGTTAAATCAGAAAGATGGGGTTTGAATTGAGGCCCTCGTGGGTAGCAAACAAGCAGTACTGACTACCAGGATATGACATATTGAACTCAGTGCTGCGGGAGAGATTGAGATTCCCCTTTAATACCTTATAGCAACATGAGGTAGTATTTTACATGTGTATCAACGGTTCAAATCGACCACAGAACACCGACAACGCACACATTCAAGCTGCTATTATTCTAATCAACGAAAGCGATTTGGCAACATTCACACGTACTTTGTAATCATCACAATCACCGGTACGCGATAGTCCCAGATCATTTGCCAAAAATCGCCAGCCGTTTCCGACAATGGTCCTGTGAACAAAGGAAAATGAATGTCACAATCGCGTTTAACCAATCTCTCACTGATCGAGATGCCGTCGACCTAGTCATCAGATTAGACGGCAGCGATCGGATCGCATGTGTAACGACAGAAAGGACAAACAAACTAGAATAAACAATTCACAGGGACGACTAAACAAAATCCTGTATAGACACAAACAAAATAAGCACACCACGCGTCCACATGCATACATACAGGGTGCATCGAAGTTGACGAGTAACACAGCAGCAGCAGCAGCAGCAGGGGAAACCTAGATCGGTAGTTATGGCCAATCGATAACCCGGTCAGTCTAAAAGTGGGATAACTGAGGCTTTTGCCCAGTGACCGATTTGTTAATAAAGTTGACCAACAACACCATCGTGGTGAAACTGGAGGTAGTTAGAAATTGGCATCCGTTTGCAAGATTGTCATAAACTGATGCAAAGTGGTTTGCTAATCTTATCAGATTTGATAAAAATCGAATTTCCAAATTGAGTATAGGAGCGGGGCCTTTGAATCGGCCGTGCTCAAAATTAATGTTTTCATGCCTTTTTATTTTTTCAGTCAACACGGAACCTTTTGTTTTTGAAACGTTTTAACATGTCGCGATGTAAACGAAGGACGTTTGATGCCCCGCACGCTTTAAATGCTGCGCAATATTTTTATTTTGAAGGATGGGGAATTTGCTGTGCCGGTCAGAAAAATGCGAAAGAAAACTTATACATGGGGGTTTAAAAATTGTGCAGCCTGACTTTTCACCAACTTCCATCACAAAGCTTATTGCCTGCAGACGAAACCGAAGCTGTTTTGGATTTGAATGTGACTGGCAATCTCAAATTTTCCCATCAAAGTTTGACGTCTCTCTTATTCGCATTAAAAATTTGTGTTTATACTAATTTGATTCGCTGAAAATTCGTTTTAACGAATAAAGTTTTCTTCTTCTTCTTAGGACAACTGAAAACATTTAAAGATCTGGATGTTTCTTCAAAGGTGGCAGGACAAAGTCCACAGCAACACGGCGATAAGTCTAAACTAATTTCTCACGTCATATTCTCTTGAATATTATCGCATTTTGTACTATTCACCTGTTATTGTTCGGGACTTATTTAAAAGATTTTGAGTTGCGCAAGCGTTGTATCAGGATCGTTTTACGCATAAGCTCAGTTTCATTTCCTGTTCCTTTTGTATTCTCATATCTCTCTAGACCTGGGCAACCTGACAGTATCTTAGCCCATGTGCAGTCTCTGACCGTACGGCACTTTGCCTGGATCAGACTTGTGCTTTCATACCATCAGTTCCATTTCAAGACATTCTAAGAAAAATCACGAAGCATTTTTTCATTGGCGATCGGCTTATAAATACTATCCCAAATCATAATTCCCGCCTACTGTATGGCGATCTTTTTGAAAGTCAATCATCCTCAAAGACTCGGTTAAAACACATCATACCGCTTTCGAGAACATCTTCAGGTCCTTTACCCATTTGCATCAAGATTGCTTTGTCAAAAAGGAACTGCTTGTTGAACTATTACAGTCGAATATATCTCGGTGATATCATGTGCATATTTACGGTGGATATTTTTTATGCGTAATTTGTACAGTATACGCAGTGTGAGTATATTTTTAAACTTATTCTGAAATTGAAATTTGGAAAATTTTCGAATACAGCGTTGTTGTCCTTCTTACAACACCGACAAGGTGTGCCCATAAATTCGAAGTTAAATGGGGCTGGTAGAACGGACTCTGATGGCAATTATTTGTCATAGTGTGGATGACCTGAGCATCATCATCGTCATCAGAGACAACATTACACCGGTAGCATTTACCGAATGCTTAACATTGCCGCATAACCATGAAAAAGTAAAATCCTAAAAGATGGGAAAGGGTGATACTTAAATAGCTACGGATTCTATAGAAGAGTAAGCACAAACAAACTGGGATGAGGTGCCTACACCTCGAATGGAACATGCATTCAAACAAGTTTCGTGAACGAGTAGAGCGACATCTGCATGAGAGCTTCCTTGCAGCCTTCAATGCCATGCATCATAACAAGTTTTTCTCGTCACTCATTAGGCAAACATGAATCACAACACAAGTTGCGATTCGAAATCTCCAAGATGCATTAAATACACATTGTATCATAAACAGCAGCAAGAAGCTCAGCTGACGATGTCACCTAGCTTGATGACGAAACGTTCTACTGCTACAATGCCAGCTCAGCGAATACACAACATCCAATCCCTGAGCTACAAGTATTCGCTTCAATATCAAGCATAAACAATTTGTTTGGAGTCGATCGTATTCGGAGTACCGTTGAGTCCGCCAGAAACTAGCCATTCCCAAACGTTTGACGAGTTGCCGTAACTTCACTATGCGGATCAGTCATCCCAAAGTTGTTTGTGTCAAACCTATTTAACAGAGACATTAAGTTGCTTGCCGTTTTTATATTGTTTCAAGGTTCATTGAAACTAATATTACGGTTTCCACGCAATAAGGAGAAAACAGCAAAAAGACAGTAGTGGTTTATAGTTAATTTCATAGGGATTTGGCTTCGAACCACTGCGGATAACGGTGGCACCAAATCTGTCTAACATTGGGTACAAATAATGAGTTTGGCTGAAGTGGTCCGGATCTATGGACACGTCTGATAAGATTTGCCATTTAGAGACAGTCGGTCTGAAACACGTGATGATGAATGCGAATAGTTCGAGGAGAGAGAAATTAAAGTTACTGGTGGTAGTAATGGAATTGTCAGCAAAATGGAATAGAAGAATGCAGTAGAGGAACCTGATGATTGCAAAACATTAGAACCAAATGCTGTTAACAACGATGACAGGAAACCAGGGGTAATCGTCAGAATCAATGCCGCTGAAAATTCAAAGTTTACATGGGCTGGGAAGTTTGCAGACAGAGAACGTGTAGCGCAGTCGTGCAGTGCTTCTGTGATCTGCAGCTGACAACGTGATAAATTGATTGGCGACTGGTAGCAAGCTGCCTGTGGAAACACGCCGGAGTCTCACTTCTATGTTTGTCCTCGTATTTGACTAAGACCGGGCAACCTGATAGTATGTTAGCAGTCTGAGTGTGCAGCACTTTGCCTGGATCAGGCTTGTGCTTTCAAATACAAAAATAATCTTAGCTCACGTGCAGTCTATAACTGTGCGGCACGTTGCTTGAAACAGGTATATGATTCGATCCATCAATCCAAGGTATTGCGAGATTGTCCAGGTTTAGACCAGCACAAGAATGGCAAAAGGCAATGAGACTCCAGCGCGTTTCCGCGTACAGCTCATTATCAGTGAGAAAACGATTTGGCATGGTGTAACTCCTGGAGTATCGAAAAAGTACTGCGTAACGGCAACCTCGTGTATGTATGGAAACAGTACAGAAGTACCGCGCCATCAAATATGATAATCACGGGAAAGCCCGGAACAGAAAAGTTGTTAAAGCAAACACCACTCGAGTCCAGAACGACTGACCTTGTGTGCAAATGAAAGCGTTGCTTTGCCGATAACCATCGACCCAGTTGGCGTGAATGTAATTACGGACGAGATCTTTGGAAGCCACCGGGGCAGACACCGTCCGATGCAGCTGTGTGTTCGACTTGTGCGAATTCGATGGTGCTCGAGTACTAGGAATGGACAAGTTCAAAGAGGTTGGCCGAAGTTGGACGCGACTTTTGTCATAACATATCACGTCGCGGTAACGATTTTTCTCACGATTCGCCATGTGTCTAAGAGAAAAACAATAAGCTCGAAAGCCGATCAAATTAGCACAAGTGCACACTGAGTGGAAACGTCGAATGTTCGGAAACTCGAATCGGTTTTTAGAGGCGAAAGCACGTGGAAAGACAAGCGGTGTATGTGTATGTATGTATGAAGTCGCAAGTCTGGATCCAGGTAAAGTACCGCAGAATGAAAGACTGCGCGCTATCTGGGATATTGTCAGGTTTCCAGATCCAGAGAGAGATAAAGGGAAATGAGAAAACGTTAGTGAGATTCCATCGTATTTCTGCGTGCAGCTCAATGGCTTTAGTAAACCGATTCAGCGCGGTTAGCTACGTAGTACAGAAATACTGCACACTTGCACATCGTGCTAAAACTAAGATTGATATGAAAGATAAGTTAACCGATTTAGTAAAAGCTTCAAACATGATTATTTGTCTAGGCCGAAGCAACCCACGTTAAGTCTGTGACGGTGCGGCACTTTGCCGAAAACCAGACTTGTGATTTAATAATAAAAATAATAATGATCAAACATTATTTGACAAAAAATGAACTTTGAAACAATGAAAATTGACAAATCCTAATATGAAAAAAGAATAAGACTAAATTGTTCCCTTTGCAGAATGCATTAACCAGGCATGTTATTTAGTTACCAAAAAATATGAGCAAATGAGTGCGAATTAGAAAATGATTGCTTTGGAACCGAATGACTCTGGGGCTTGATAAGTTTATCGGCCGCATCAACTTGAAATTTTATGCATGAATTGTCGAACGAAATAAAAAGTGATGATGGGAAGTACATTTGAAAGTTGTAAGCTGCAGTGGTTGTTGTAACAAATTACGTGGATAAAATGCCTAGCGCAACCAAGTTGAAGAACGTGTTTTGCACAAGTAATTTTCCTTAAAAAGTGGATCGGAAACTCTTTTGCATTTATGTGATACGATATACGCCGTGACGAGCAAGCAAATGCAGCAGGTGCTTCCACTAGACAGCACTCTGGAGGTCAACGGAGTAGCTAAGCTGATAAGAATGCCGTTACAAAAGTTGAGTGCAAGCGCGAATAGTCCAGCTCCTACACCGGAATTTTCATTACGCTAACTCCTGAAAACTTTTTCAAGATTGGATATCACCACGAAGCAGTGGAGGCTAAAATCAAACAGTTCCGCGTTGTTAGACCAACGAGCTCTAAATGCTGGAAGCGCACTCGACTTCGACATTGGCTTATTAATAGTAATATCTCCAGCGAATCAGATGCGAAGTCCTGAGGTTAGATGAGACGCGATTTATTCAATGAGAAGATGAACCTTTTTCACATAGCCACGCACGATCAATTAGTCAATTTGTCGCTAATATTATTGTTAACGTCTTCATCTTCATAAACCGATATAAGTTCGGAATTGGGAATAAAACAAAGCAACGGTTTGGGAGATACAGTATGTGCCACAAGTAATGTCGGGGAAGATAAGTATGTTTTCTACGTCGCAGCCGAAGATTATATTACAGATAGTTGTGTTACCATTCCGAATGCATGTCAGTATCGAATGTGCCTGAGCATCAGCTGATTAAGCAATTATGCTGGCATTCCACAACCCTGGATATGACTTCAGAGTATGAGACAGGTGTTTTGCAAGTAGTGTAACACATTGCTATTAGTAACTTCGGCGTGAACTACGACAAGATATGTTTATTCGATTTTCACTTGAAAAAGCATTTCAAAAACAGTTAGTCTCTGGCTTTACCGAGCAGCTAAAGTACAAATTATGGGATAAAACAGTGATGATCACTAGCAAAACTCCAAATTACTTGAAAGCCAGCCAAGGGTCAGTGGATTTGGAGCGGATAACAGCATTGTATTCGGCATGGATACCAGCAAGTCCGCTAG
Source organism: Atriophallophorus winterbourni (assembly GCA_013407085.1). Classification (NCBI taxonomy): domain Eukaryota; kingdom Metazoa; phylum Platyhelminthes; class Trematoda; order Plagiorchiida; family Microphallidae; genus Atriophallophorus; species Atriophallophorus winterbourni. The sequence continues at coordinate 119,724 of JACCGJ010001152.1, forward strand.
ATTCCACATGTGCTGCCAGCTGTTTAGGCGTCATCCAATATTCATCCACGTTGAGAGGTTCATTGTATTCTTCATCGCCTTCGGAAAGCTCATCTAATTCATAATCCATTTCTTCAAGATCATTTTCCAACGGTTCGGTCGATTGCAACTCTACTTTAGAGACATCCGGCGACGAACCCGTGTTGTGAGTCCTTTCTAACGACATTTGGGTTACTGTATCTGAAGTGGCTTCTGATTCCGCTTGCGTGAATACAGCGTCACCAGACGCTACAGTTAATGTGCAAGGAGGACCTTGGTGGATGGACGGACCATGAGGACGACCGAATGCCCAATCAGGAAGATTCGGTTCGCTCAGAGCATCGGATAAAATGGAATCTTCGCCATCTATAAAAAGATTTTGTGGGTTATCTTCAGTTTGGAGGAATCGTAATACACTACCAAGAAACGACATAACGGTTATCTTTTTGGATAGCATTTGTACTCTCGTCATGTGCAAACAGGTGTCAGTTGAGGCAGCATCGTATTAACTACAATGTTACGGCGTATTAGTTGTATTTCTGAATCGTGAAAAATCTCAACCGGACAGAAAGTGCACAACGTACGGAAGAGCAACAAGCCATTAAACACCAACGCGAATATATCACGAGAAATTCAGTGCGGGCGGCTGGCAAGTTAAACAAATGCAATGAAGAGCAAGGATGTCAAAGCAAGGCCACAGACAATGGTATGAAAGCACAAGCCTGATCCAGGCAAAGTGCCGCACAGTCAGAGACTGCACGTGTGCTAAGATACTGTTAGATTGCCCAGGCCTCGACAGATATGAGGAAGAAAAAAGAAAATGAAATGGCAGTGAGACTCCAGCCTGTTTCAGAATGCCGCTCACTACCTTTGGCCAATCAATTTAGCACGGTGTTAGCCACACAGCACAAAGCACTGCAATGATAGCATGCCACAGAGAATGACATTGATTTTCTAAACAATATTCCATTCACATGCAACAATGTTGCAGAAAAAAATGAACCGAAGAAAAATCTTACTGAGCGAGTCGTCCTTGTCCTTGGAGACAGGAACTCGTCCACACTGGTCATCGATTTCATCCTCCGCAAGCGGAGCAATCAAACATTTGGAAGGGGCATCGGCCACGGATGTAGCAACAGAAACAGGAGAGCAATTATCAAGAGCATTGACAACTGTGCTTGAGGCTTCCGAGAAAATGCAGGCTGTGTTCGGAGCACCAACCATTTCCTCCGTGATTGCAGATCGTACATCGATGGGATCAATGGATGCAGGGTTGGGAGCGCCCGAGGCATTTGTAGACTGTGGATTTGGGTGCTTGACGTCATAACAGAACGTCCCATTATTAGCCGTGGGTGTGACAGAATCGTCCGTGGTCGACGCAGCGAAAAGCCAGTCATTGGAATTCTCATCGTTAGAGGATGTGGTGGAATGATGTGAGGTGTTCAGCTTGGTGAATGTCACCGAGTTTGGATGATTACGGGAGGTAGTCCGGTCGCAAGTCTCGTCAATCGGCACAGTGTATCGTTTGGCTACGGAAGGTGGTGTTGGTGTTTCGGCATGGTCGCCGTGAGAGTTAGATGATGCGAGAGCATCTGAAGCGGCGTTCAACTGGCATTCTTTGCGTCGTTTGGCATGGTTATCGGAGTTGATAGCCGCATCGGAGTTCAACTCCTATATAGAAAACGGAATAGAGATCACAACAGTAAACAGATGAATAAACACGAGTGGATAAGTGTAAAACTGTTATTCATGACAAGTGGACAGTGGTCTTGCAGCTTCGTTCCCTTGTTCACTTCAATCTGATTAGATACACGAGGGAGGATTCGGCATGAGCACAATAAGAACAATGAAGATAGGGACAAGATAGCTCACGGGAACCGATGTAAACATACCTTAGACGCGATAGTTATGCAATCGGTTGAATGTGCCACGGCATCAGATATACTGTAGCAACTTCTCGATCGCAATTTATTATTGGAAAGAACTAATAAAACATCTGCTGAGAAAAAGTGCGTACACAAGAGAGAATACGGAATCGACATGACGATTTTGAAAAGCGAATCCTTACTGCAGCCCGTCAAAAGTGAATTGAACGATGAGCACAAGATTTATTCGAAACTTACAATCGAATCAACTAAAACCACATGGTAGCGAAGACCAATTCGTAACAGCTAACTAAAATGCAGGTCAAGAAATCAAAAGTACGGGTGGGCTAGAACGTTTGGCAGATATGAGAATCATCGTCGAATATTGTGCTCATAGTCAAGTCCCAAAATGCGAAACTATGGACATTAACCTCTATAATAGTAATTATTTCGGGCATATTTCAAAAACAGTTTAACAGAAATACTGCTGATTTGATTTCCAACTCACCATCGAGATGCCACATCGATCAATGAGACGTGAATAGAATAAAAACAGTAACTTGTAGGAACGATGGACCAATGAGACCGAGCATAGAGCTCTAATGAGGTAATAACACACACATAGGACACAAAACCATGTGACGATGTGCTTGATAACACGAGGCGTGTCAAAAACGAATCGAATGTGAGCAAACGGTCTGTGACATCATCGAATGATTGATTTTCTCGGGAGCAATCTATCCCTTGTGATTTGAGTGCTATGCAATGATACCGCGTTTTCCGCTCTCGGGGTGACCACTGTTCATGTTAGAAACAATACGTGATCATTTAACCGGGATCAATAAAGAATGCAAACCAGACGGGCCAGCCAAATGGCGAAACATGCAGCGAGGGTGGCATGCACAATTTCATTGTTTCGGCCAACAAAGGTGGCGCGATGCATGGCACCGAGCTGCGGGGTTACTGAAGCAAATACGATTTTATTACGGTATGAAAGCACAAGCCTGATCAGGCAAAGTGCCGTACAGTCATAGACTGCACGTGGGGTAAGATACTGTCAGGTTGCCCAGGCCTAGACAGATATGAGAAAGAAAGAGGTGAAGATAACCCACAAAATCTTTTTATAGACGGCGAAGATTATATTTTATCCGCTACCACCACACCAGTACAAAAGAGGCCAAAACTGCTTAGTAATGATGTTAAAGTAAGAGTATAATAAACTGGGGCGCTTATATCCGATTGATGCAAGCAAACCAAATCCGAAAATCGTGAATGATTATAGCGACGATAGTACAACAGCTTCAATACAGTTTTCATTGTCATGCGTCAAAAGTAAGATTTCTGTGAGTGTAAAGAAGCACTGCGATGTTGAAGCATGTGAGCGACATTCAAGGCGAATAGCGCCGAGCATAACAAAGTAAAGACGTTCGGCTCCAGTTAGAACATGACTACCGCTAACATTATTACACACGGGAAACGGAAAAGCATCCTGATTAAAGCCAACGACCAGTCCTAATCAATGTATTCTCTATTTCACATATCTGTCTAGGCCTGGGCAACCTGGCAGTATCTTACCCCACGTGCAGTCTGACTGTACGGCACATTGCCTGATCAGGCTTGTGCTTTCATATCATACCATACCTAATCAATATGAGTTATTCTGCTTCGCATACGCAATTTCATTGTTTCGGCCAACAAAGGGGGCGTGATGCATGGCACCGAGCTGCAGGGTTTCGCGCTCTGTTCAACTATTGCAAGTATGTGGCACATAGCACAAAAGGATGTTTGCAGATGCAACCCAACAATTTCGGTAGCACATGAATGGATTACGGAACATCACGTTAGCCTCAGAAAACACGTGCCGCTGCATAATTTGATTACCATGTGTTATTGATGCAGCTACTCATTCAACGCAAAAAGCAATCAACGGTCCCGGGTGCCTCATTGTCGAGTCCCATGTGGTTTTATACCGGGCGATCTTCCCAAGAAGGAAGCACATGCGCATACTTCAACGGGAAGCGGGCGCATTAGTTTGTCTGGCGAGTCTAGACTAAGAAGCAAACATATGGTGGAGTAGCAGACCGTGATTACTTGCGCTAATGATCGTTCGGCTGGTACATGATTGAAAAGATGATACATGGTCAAGTAGAGGAAATGGTAGACAAACAAAATCGCAACAAAAGAAGAGTACAGCTGAACGCTGAACATAATTCGTTACAATTTTGGAAAAGGCCAATAACGGGGAAGAGGAAAATGTACACATCAATGTGTAATACAAAATGTAGAGAGCGTCTCACTAGCACATTATACCATCATCATACAGAGCAAACGGAGAAGACATAGCAGTTGAAACTCCTAGCATGAGTGCTTCCAACATTGTCTGTATAAGTCTTAGGATACGCAATACTACCACAATCCAGACATAACCCTCCAGTTTTGATTGGCAGTCTCGTTTCGCGAGGAAAACAGAGAATTCAATTTGTAATACAAGTGAAATGGGAAAGAAGCGAGCCACTGTTTGAGGCAATGTCAACCTGCGCAACTCGACGTTTCGGGGTCCCTGTGAAGTAGTGCATAGAACAGAAACGATTCTTTTGTAAATATGCCGGTTTATTGAAAAATGAGCATATTTTTAATCTCACAAGGATGCACACAATGGGCGGTCGCAGAGAAATAGATAAGGTGAGATTACATTCATTCAGTGAAGCGTCGGTACCAACTCGTGATAATCTGGGAAGCATATTGACTGTGAATACAAATCAGTTTCTTGGAAATACACGACGCCGCTGATCCACGATTCAAGAGAGTATTCTCATTTTGTTATCCGATTGGTTATAATGATCGAACAAAGAGTTTGAAATAATTTCAGTAGAGATAATCACCAAAACGTGAATGGAATGTATACAAAAAGATCAGGGGCCGTGGTGGAACGTTGGATAGAATTATCCAGGTTCGAAACCCGATGCAGCTGCACAATTTTGAAAATCAGCATAACTTAGATCCCCGCAGTAGGTAGGTGTAAAGTGGATACCAAAAATACTGGAAAATATTTGAGACCGATCGATCAGTGATTATCAAGTAATTGAAAAATAGAACACGCGTAATGAAAAGTGGAATACATTCGGGTGTCACATGCAAGCATTCTATTTGAATAGCTCAAACCACGGAAATTTAGTGGAAAGATTCAGGAACCACCTCATGGAGTAAGAATCAGAGGAAAATCAAGTGGGAAAACACGCTGCTTACCTGATCATTCGTATCGACAGAACGTGAATCTGTGTCGTTCGCATCCGCTTCGCTAGAATACGAACTGGAAAATGCAAATGGGTCCAAATCACCGGAATCACTGATGAGATCTTCGTCATCCGGCACGGGGTCACTACTTGATTGGGAACGCTCTTCTTCATCAAACTCCTCGTCATCGATTCGACGGTTTTCCTGATTATTCAGCTCCGATAAGGAACCACCAGCGGATGCTGCGGAAAAACGCCCGAAAAAGGCGGCAGCAGTTTGGAGGCGATGGCCGACTGGCTTCGAAGCCTTCGAAATGACAGACATTTAGCATACAAATAAATTTATTTAGGATAGAGTAAAGCGTGAAAAGTCGATAAAAAGGTTCAACTGACCATTTATATATCACACTGTGAGTACAAGATAATGAACGTATGTGTTAAACAAAAATTGTATCGAAGCCACTAGCAGACAGAAATGATATTATAAACGAAGCGTGGCTTCAAAATGAAATCCGTCTAAATGGGGCGAGTGATATGTCGAAAAAATATACTTTGCCAATCATGCTCGCTGATAAATAATAGTAGTCTATTTATCTCACATAACGGAATGGGTAACTTGTCTGAGCACATGATCATTCAAACAACGCCAAGTGCTGGTGAAGATGCGGATTTCAATTCAAATATGAAATTGCATAGATCTTTCCTCTGGGATGAAAATTTTTCTCACCAGGCCGTCTTCTATCTCACACAAGGCTAACAACATCCGAGGTTATGGCTGTATGTTCTAAATACACACTCCAAACGGAACGAGTGCATGTATTTTTGTCGCTTCCGTGTATGGAATTTCTTACCTGCCGATTTGGTGAACTGCACAATTTTAGCAATATTCAAAATCCGTAACTGTTTAAGTCCAACCCCTCCTCATCTTTTGGGATTTTACCTTTTAATGGCAGCACGGCAGTTAAGCTTTCGCTACATGCGAACCTGTGAAATGCTTCCTCTGATGATGATAATATTCAAATCGAAACTTGACGGTTATATGCGAGCAAACCCTGCTATAGACCCTGCTTATTAACCAGTTACCCCAGTTATGAGGATCGATACTGTACAGTTAAACGCTTCTCAAGCAAAAATCTTGAAACTTGAGTTCTTTTTTAGACAGAGTGCTAGGTACACAAAGGTATTTTTAAAAGTAGTGTCAGTGACATTTTATACCTGAGTATGATCGGAAATAAGAGCTAAGCACTTTTCCAAAATGTGGAACCGCGCCGAGGATCGAACCAAGAACCTCTCGGAAAACGAAAGCGCTAACCCATCTCCGTGGCCCCAAGGTGAATATTATTTTACATTCGTTAGGAGGCTTAGAGTGGGCCTCGGTTCCTTTATGACTAAGCTCTGCAGGTGTCGTCACTTGATCCAGTGAAGTGTGGGCTATTTTCCATTTATCAACCAGGTTAGGCCCAACCTCCGAAATGGTCAACCGCGGCTCCGCGAGGTAAATCTAGCCCATCATCATCGTTATGGTCAGTATTACACCGCTAGCATGCAGGGAATGCGTAACTGTTCAACTAAATATAAATGTGATTCCGTGTAAAATAATAACTATTTTTTTCAATTATAATTGAGCGATTAACAGCTTCGGAAATGGAAATGGAGATAATAGTCCAGCACACTTGGTAGCGATGATGAAAAATTACGTTGAATAAGACCGTGGTAAACACAAACAAGAAAGGTGCGTATGTTCAGAAGATGTGACAGAACTGTGGTGAGGTAAAGGGAGAAAAGGCTTAAGACGTTTAATAAAGATTCAGCGAATAAAATAACTGAATCATACAAATTGGTAGGAAATGTTCAACGAGCAAGATGTAAAAGTTATGTTTGTTTGGAAAGTTGAGATGCAAGCTTTAAAACGGCCTCTGGTTTCACCGGCCAGCGGCACAACTATCTCCCCTCATGTTGTTTCAGGTTTCCTTTGCAGTTTTTTCCGACTGGCGCAACAAAACCTTCATAAAGGGACCAATGTTTTCAGACCCCGAGGCAAAACATTCCATATTCCTAATTCCATCATAAACAGTTGACATAGTGTAAAAACGAGTCCAACATACCCTACTTAAGTGGAGACGAGAGCAATTCAGTGTCGAAAATATAGCTGATATAACAGTCCACATTTGCGAATACGATTGGAAATAATGATGAAGATAGTATAGTATAGTAAAGGGAGGCGATTATGTGCGCGCGTAACATGAGTTCCGCTTAATGGCATCGCCTGCGGGCTTATTCTGTTCCCCAATCAATGCTAATCTGTTTGCTGTCTAGGCTACTTGACAGAACCCTTGTCTGTAGACAACCTCGATAGCGCTTTGTCTGACTACCGGAATGGGTCTTAGGACAATGAGTAGGACAACTATGCGGATTTTGATCGGAACCAGCCTCAGTGGTGATTAAATGATCGACAGGTAAAAACAAAATATTTGTAAGCCTTGTCAGACAACCCGGTCAAATGATCGACAAACCATACCGTACACCCCACACGGATGGGAACAACAAAACAGCGAACAAAATAATGACCTATCCAGAACGCAGTATCCAAGGTAAGATAAGTGTTTAAACACAGGAAATGTTAAATATGTAAACAAAACAACACCAGGTTTACGAGAAAGCTCGAAGCTAAGGCAGTTTCGCATCAAAAATAAGTGGAGCTGTGATAATATCTGTCGTCTAGACCGACGAATAAAGGAAATTAAATTGGTAGTACTAGTCTGCTTATTACGGGAACGAGTAATTGTTATAGTGCAAACTGAGATAACCAATTGAAGTGAGGGAAAGTGGACGAAACAAAGAACCCCTGTCCCTCCCGGTGGTGAAAGCCAATTCACAGAAAAATCATCGTACGGTTAACGGGATGAAAGTTTTAGAGCGAGTAATTCATGAGCAACGCACAACTAGCACCACATTCAGTGCAGCACTTCGCTGACAGTTACGAGTTGGAAAGTTGTCGATTATCTATCTAACATATTTTGCGGCAATGTTCTTTGGGTGGTGATTTAAAAAGAATGATACAGTAAAAATAAAAAGTAGGGAGTAGATAACATGAACTATATGGTATGGTATGAAAGCACAGGCCTGATCCAGGCAAAGTACCGCACAATCAGAGACTGCACTTGTGCTAAGATACTGTCAGGTTGCCCAGGCCTAAACAGATATGAGAAAAGAAATAGAGATTGTAGTGGGACTCCAGCGCGTTTCAACATGCAGATCACTACGGGTGGCTAATCAATTTAGCACGATGTTAGCCGCACAGCCTAGAAGTAATGTACGATTGTAAATCGGTGCAATAAACTAGGTTGAAACTAAATAAAGCAAACGAAAATCGACAAAAACGAGTAGATAAAAGAAAACCGACAAGGTGACTGAACACACCGCAAACCGTAGCAGGTGATTGAGAGGGGAGGTAGATGTAGGAAAATTGATTAATTGGTGACAACACTCACGAGGGATTCGCCCACCTTATCGATCAGTGAAAAGAGATCCCAATATACTCGAAAACTAATCAAAAGTGATATCTTGTTGAGAAATAGAATACCTTGGGCGAAAATCGCATAGCAATGTTAAATAGCACGCGCTAGGACAAGGAAAATTTACGACACGCAAAACCAACTAACAACGGAGACCACGACACAAGCCGGTTGCCCTTTTCCAATTGAAAAATCCCAACGAAAAACCTAATCACCAATCGATATTGAGAAACTCCAGGCAACGTATAGCTTCGATGTGCGCTAGCCTACTTCGGATTACTTGGAATGAGGACACTGAACGATGTAAGCAAACACCCTAACTTGAACGTAAGGTCTTAAGAGATTTGTGATGATTCATTATCAATTCATTTGTTTTATCAATGCCACAAAGAGAGCTACGCGGTTGAAACCACACAGAACGACAAGATTCAATATACTTCGTAATGCGTTAAAGTTAAGGGATTGGAAATTTTGAAGTGCAATGAATAATTTATAATTTTCTTATATCTGCATAAACTTTGGCAATCCGACAGTAGCTTAGCATATGTGCAGTCTATGGCTGTGCAGCGCTTTGCCTGGCTTGTAGTTTCATCGATACATACTGGCATCAGACGTAAAAGATCAACTCATAAAGTGATGTACAAGGCCATCATTAGTTATGAGACCTTTGACTAAATGGAAGGAAGTATACACCACATTCAAAACTGTGCAAACCCGTTTCACCGTAATCTTGTGCATGTATGCGTGTTGTTGTTGGTCTCCTTCGTTCGATGTCGACCATGGATGTGCATCACAAGCGCATGATTTTTTCATGTTCCACATGTTTAGAATACGACCAATTTCCATTTTGAAGACGTGACTAAGCTACCGTAGACAGGCGCTGTCGTAGTAGGATGAACAGGTTCTCTAAACTAGCTTTTTAAACACATGAGCATTAGTTAATCTGTCCATTCACGATATGTTCAAGATACGACGAAGATGGAACGCATTTCGCTTCCGTTCGTGTATGGGTGGATGGTCCAGGTTTCCCTGGCGTACAGTAAAGTATTTAGTACGCACACTCTGTATAGCATCATCTTTGTCTTTACAGTCAGCTTGCGGTTACCCCAAACACGAGAGTTCAATCGGGACAAAATGACAGATGCACTGCGAATCGGCTTATCAATCTCAGTCTCTAACGAGAGGTTATCCGCAACGGTTGAATCAAGATATGTGAAATGATGTACTGATTCAAGCTGACAATTTCCAACAGTGATGATTGGCGGCGAAACAATCCCTTGGCCAAGGACTTTGGTCTTGCTCATGCTGATTGTTAGCCCAAAGTCTTTGCATGCCGACGAAAAACAGTCCGTTAGCGACTGGTGTTCTTGGGAGTGAGCAATAAAGGCTGCATCGTCGGCAAACAACAGGTCACGGATTAGCACATTTCGTACCTTGTTTTGTGATTTTAAACGGTTCAGGGTGGGAAGCTTGCCATCACTTCGCGTGCGTAGGTAAATGCCTTCTGTCCTCATCCTAAAAGTGTGCTTCAGAATCAGATAAAGAAAATACCGAAAAGCGTGGGAGCAAGAACACACCCTTGTTTGACGCCTCGGTGAACTTCAAAGAATTTTGAAGCGAAACCGTTAAAATGGACAGAGCTCATCATGCAAGAGTGGAAGGAAGTAACGAGTTTGAGCAGTCGTGGGGGCAACCAATCAAATCAAGCATTTTGAAAAGACCCTCCTTCTCCTGTGGAAGCCACATTGCGTTTCGGAGTAAACTCTATCATCTAAAACTTGTAGCCTGATCTAAGACTTTAGCCAACAATTTTCCTACAATGATCAGAAGAGAGATTCCTCTGTAATTGTTGCAGTCGCCTCTATCACCCTTATACTTAAATAGCGTGATGATCTTTGTGTCTCGCATCTCTTGTGGGACACACTCCTCCTGCCAGCACTGAAGAAGCAAATGGTGAAGATGTTGTAATAATGCTGCTCTACAGCATTTGATGAGCTCAGGTGGAATTCCGTCGTCACCAGGGGCCTTCCCATTCGCTAAGCGGTCGATTTCCCTATTGAGCTCATCAAAATTAGCGGGGTATCTAGATATTCAAGTACACGCGGTAAAACCGTACTGTCCCTAGAGTAAAGAGAGTCGACGTGCTCCACCCATCTTTCTACCTGCTGAGTTTTATCGACAATCGGGTTTCCAGGTACAGACTTAATGGGAGCTATTTTAAGTTTGTTTGGACCAAAGGCTCTCTTGATCCCATCATACATACCGTGAAAATTTCCAATATCCGCAGCTTTTTGGATACTGAGACTAATCTCAATCCAATCGTTATTTGCACATCGTCTTGCAGTCTGTTGGATCTTATTTCTAGCTGCTCTTAGAAGTTATAAGTTTTCAGCTGTTGGCATACCTTTGAACCTCAAGAGTGCTGACCGTTTCTCATCCAACAGCAGTCATCTCAGAAGCTTTTGCTTCGAAACAGTTGCTCGTTCGAGCTTCCTTGAGACCGTAAGTGGAAAACGCACGCGCACATAAAGCCAAAGAAAATACAAGTCAAGAAAAAACCAGCTGCAGTCAGACGAGGACGGAAGCAGGTTGGTGGTATTTAAACGACCAAGGCCATCACCATAGGTGAACACAATTGGGGTGAGGAAGTGCTCCATGTTTCGTGAAAAAAGCGTGCGAAAATCGATGCCAGAACCGCAAAGCACAGGGAAATGTTAAGTCATCATTGGTTTAGGTATCACGCGATGAAACATTGAAACAGCTATAGCTCATGGCAAACACGTCTTGCGAAAGACAGACACACACACAACTGAGTACATTCCGATTTCGAAGGCGAAGAACGGTTGAGTGAACTTGAGCGAGGTATGTGTAGGAAGTGATGTGACGTGCCAAAACCGAACCCGGAGATCCGGTGATTGGCAAGAAAGTCGAACAGAACGTACAAAGCACAACATGACAACAGTATCCGAACCGGAAAGAAAAGCCCGCAACTTTCGGGTGGTAACGATTATGGATTGGCTGCACGGGAACAGCTTTAAAAGGGTGATAAAATGCACAGAGGCATGTAAAACGAGCGGCACAAAAATTCCATACATGAAGAGAAATTAATCAGGAATGGTGATGAGTGATGGGACAAATAAAAAACGCAGCAGTATCTACCTGTTCGGCCTCTGTGAGAAGCCAGCCAGTTCGAGTGAGGGCGGTTTGAAGCCAAGCGAAGTGTTCGCGACGCAGCACGACGAAATCTGGATGACTCAAAGCATTGAGCTTGGATCCAGGCAGGGGGCGAAAGACACTGACGATGTTTCGCAACTCGTCCCGCATAAATCCATGCATCATGCGGAAGGAAGCGCGGAACCAAAGAGGAGCGTTCAGAATGAGGATGCGGCGTAGGCGAACAGGGTAGCTGGACTAGAAACAGCAAAAAATGCGACAATCGATAAGAACCACTGACATCATCATCACAAACAGCATTACACTGGTAGCATGTAACGAATGTTTAACCCTTTCATGCCTGAATTATTTTCTAACCCGAAATAAAATATTTTTCTTCGGAAACGAGTTGCTCAGGGGTGAAATAACACAAATAATATAAAACGTTTGTGATATTCACATAATTGAGAAAATAACAAAATGTAACCAATTGGTTACATCCGGCATAGGTCATCTGTGTACGACTTTGGTGACTTCTGCCGGATGTAACATAAAGGTTACATCTATTTAAACGCAACGAATTTCAAAGATTTTCTGATTTATTCCAATTTTTTACATGACTAAGTTTATACTGGAACAAAATTTATAATAACTGAGACTTTCACACGATTTTTATTCGGCTCACAAAACTGCAAATTGTGAGGATACGTTCGAAACCCGTACCAGCACATACTTTCTCTTTCTCTGTGGACAAGTCAATGATGATTGCGAACAAAGAAGAAAACCACCCTGCAGTTAACAAAATTTTTTATGCCGCCGTGCAAAACAAATTCGGAAAATTCAGTTAGAATTAGCTTAAAATGACTTGCGAAGTTCATGTAACCAAAAGGTTACATCCGTCCTGAAAGGGTTAACTGCCACACAGCCATGAAAAAGTAATATCCTAAAAGATGGGGAAGGGTGGGACTTAAATAGCTACGGATTCTGTAGAAAAGTAAGCACAAACAAACTGGGTAGAGGTGCCTACACTTCGAATGGAACATGCATTCAAACAAGTTTCGTGAACGAATAGAGCGACATCAACATGGCAGCTTCCGGGTGGCTTTCACTGTCATGCATCATAACAAGTTTTCCTCGTCAGTCTGCTTAACAACATACAAGTTTAAGCAAACACTCCAAGAAGATGCTTAGTGCAAGACAGCCATTGAACACGGTTTCGAGACATATCCTGAAGCGCAACTAGCCATTGCGATATGTGATCGCGAGGACACCAGCCATGCAGCGCCGACTTTGGAAACGTTACTAGTAAGGGTTTTTAACTACCTATACCACGTGACGGTTTGGCCACCACGAGATTTACGCCAATCAGGATGTGGCGTCGCAAAAAGAATGCGTTTCGGAAGTCGGTCGTCCGGCTTCTAACCGTGTTCAATGGCAGTCTTGAACTAAACATCTTCTTTGAATGTTTGTTTCACCTTGTATGCTGCAAAATAGAGTGACAAGGAAAGCTTGTTATGATGCATGGCAGTGAAAGCCGCCAAGAAGCTGTCGTGCTAATGTAGCTCCACTCGTTCACGAAACTTGTTTGAATGCATGTTCAATTCGAGGTGTAGGCACCTCATCCCAGTTTGTTTGTGCTTACTGTTCTATAGAATCCGTAGCTATTTAAAGCATTGCTTGAAACCACAAAGATTCCTGATACACTACAACATATTTTCGAGAAAAGCAAAACTAAACCGATGTGTAGACAATTTTTATTAAAATAAGCAAACGCTGCGATGATTGATCGCGTGGGTCGCGAGATTTTCAGCGAAAACCGGAAAGTACACATCTGCTCCAAATCAAAACTTTGCTCAGGTCAAATATTATGCATCAACGCAGTAATATAACCAAGCAGCAGATAAATGATCAAACTAAACGCTTCTAAATTTCATCCACTGGCAATAATTCACGGGAAAACTCGCCTGTAATATCTTGAACAGTTTCATACTGAAACCGCAATCAGTATTCGCAAACTTAGCTCCAGTCATGTCGTAGATGAAAACTAGCCCGCTGCGAATTGCCGAATCCCTGCTGAGTAAAAGAATAAAATAAACAATGAAAAATAAAAAATAGAATTCAAATGGATGTTGATAAAATGAGCGTGCTGATAAACATTCTAGAGAGCAAAATTACATAAAATGAAACGATGGTCCATTTCCCACAGCTTGAGGTATCTTTTCATTTAATTGTATCTAGGTACTTACGCCTTCTTAATATTTTCATCGAATGTCACGCATCGATCAATAAGTACGAACTTAGTAATGATTTTAACGATTGAAGGAATGACTCGTGTATGCAAATAAAATGACAGCGCGACCGACAAATACGGACGAGTATTTAGTTAACGTAGATAGATTGAACTGGCTATATGAACCGAAGAAAATATAAGGGTTTGTATTAAATGAGACGCCTGGAGTCAGACATAGTGCCGCACAATTTGACAGGCTGCTCATGGGTTGGGATGTCATTTTATCCTGGCCTATACCGATTGCAGTCCGACGTTTTCGCACACGGATTAGCACGGTGGCGCAGTCTATAACTAATATGAGGTTTCAGCCTGCCCTGTGTTGCTAAAGTAAACAACAATGTGAAATTTTAATCTATTCAACTTCGATCAACAATAAACATAACGCGAAACTGTCTTTACAACGGCGAGATATCTCTTGGGAGGAGTGGAATGCCATCACCTGTACGATACTCAAAAAGGGTTTCTTAGCAACCGTTAGTGACGTCTCCTATTTGCTCGATATGAAATTGTGACTCGAAGCGCTCAGGTCGATGTGATAAAGAATGTCAACCAGGCTGATTGCTCTGCAGGGCGCGTAACCAAACAAAAATTATGAAAAAAGGAACGTATCATACCTTGCATTTTAAGTCGTTTATGTTCGTGAAGCACGATACTTACTTTTTGAATGCGGCATTTAGTTGAAATAATATACTTTTCAGCAATGCTCTGTTGTTACAGGATGAACGATGAAGCCTCACAAAAAATTGAGCTACACGGGCACTGGATAGCTCGTGATCATTCTGTAGGGAATCGATCGATAAAAGAACCAGCCAGACTTACCAAAATGACAAATTTACCCGACAAAAGTTCAAATGCAACATCATCTTCGAAAGGATCAATTATTTCTGGAATGCATTCGCGAGCAAGCATTGTCTGAAGATAAACGTGCATGTTTATTTACCTGATAGTTATGATAGAGTTCGAGCGCTTGAGCAACAGAGAACCTTCTGGCAGCCAAAAAGCAAAAGGCCACCTGCTGATCGTGGACCGATGAGGAGTTCATTGAGGAAAGACAAAGGAACTCGTCTAAGCGCTGCCAGGTAAAAAGGAAGCATAAGAAAATTAAAAATGGGCTATTGTTGGAAAAGTATGGTATGGTATGGTATGAAATCACAAGCCTGATCCAGGCAAAGTGCGGCACAGTCAGAGACTGCACGTAGGCCGATCTACTATCAGGCTGCCAAGACCAAGACAGATATGAGGGGGGAGAAATGGTAGTAAGACTCCAGCGTGTTTCAGCATGCAGCTCACTACCGATGGCCAATCAATTTAGCACGATGTTAGCCGCACAGCACAGAAATGCTGTACTTGTTGGCAAAGAACTGAAAAACACAGTTGGGCAGGATAAACGCGCCTGAGATTACACAATTTAATATTTCAATGACGAATACCGAGACACGCGAAGCCCACCAAATTGATTGAAACAGAAAATAGCCAATAAGCCATGCGGCAGCTAAACTTCGTCGTACCAAAGCTGTTGAAGTGAATTTGTGGCATTTAATCGCTGAAAATTAGGTTTGCTTTTGAGGAGCAGAGATTGATACATCGAATACAGAAAATTCGTTGTTCGCATTTTTCCTCGAAAGAAGCAATAGGATATACAAGAAACTTTATCAAACTGAGGGCCTGAATTGAGTAATTGTCCGATAAATAAAGCCGCATGAAGTATAGACTGGCAATTGGCATGCGAACATACATCTTGTTCTGAAGGTCGTATTCGCTTGATCCGCACGACTTCGTAAGTCTGATTAAGCTTGTTTGTTTTAAGTAACGAAAAAGTATTGAAAGACAAAAAGACGTTCTCTTAAAACGTGTGTTCTTTGTAGCCTGGCACTTCGGTGAACAATCAATCAACGAACACGTGAGCTTGGACGACATATACGCACGGATGCGACTGAGACGAAGGACCGAAAAGGCAGCCAATCACATGCGATCATGTGACCAGTGGTCGGCCGGCCAAATACCATCGTCAGTGCCACTTCGAGGAGTCAATTTGCCAACAATCGCTGAAGATGTTGCCTAATCTGGCAACGAAACGTCCGATGCAAAATCAACAAGCTCGGAGAATAAATTCAAGTACGCTACAACAACGACCCGAGCTACAAATATTCCAAACAATACTAACGTGTGTTCTTTGATTGGCATCGAAATGTACAAAGATAGCTAGTATGACCGAAGGCATAATCTACGGAAGACATAAAAATTCGGGTTCCATGATTCCCAGTCGACTCATTGCCTGTATGTTTGGATCGTATCCTGTATGTATGTATGAAAGCACAAGCCTGATCCAGGCAAAGTGCCGCACAGTCAAATACTGCACGTGGATCGTATCCCAGTTGGTCATGCTCAATTAGCAGCCGTTTAGTGGAACGGATGGTGATGTCGACATTATTTAAGATTTCCCTAGAATGATGCGATAGATGTTAAATAGCTAGTTATTTTAAAAGCATTGTAATCCATGAGGTAACCCTTTTTCAAAAGTTTATGGCTGTAAAAACAGTTTCGATTGAAGACTTGACCTCGCGTAACAGCTTAAGACGAAAATCAGAGTTAATAAAACTATATATCCTCGGAATTTATAGAATGTCATGCCACGCACCACATGCAAGTAAACTAAAAAACTGTCGGAGTATAATAGTAAAATGCGCACAAGATTTGAGTACCTAGCTATTGTGGTGAAATATAGAAAAAACCCTCGTGTTGTGGCTGGACCTCGACTTGTGCGATGGTCTGAGTGCCTCCATGACTCATTGAGCTATACTGTCATTTAGGCGCAACAGAACTACTCCGCCAATAAGATAGAAGAATTTAGGTCAGACAACTGAGTATCAACCCATTTCCTTGTGATTCAAACTTCTTAGCAAAATACTCTAAGCTAAATTCCTACTCCGGGTCTCTGTCTGTGCGGCACTTTGCCTGGATCAGGCTTGTGCTTTCATTTATTCATTCACTCCGGGTAGTATCGCACAAACAAGCAACTGTGAAAATACAGGCAAAATGACAGATACTGCGATCTATTGCTCTCTGCTCGCACGGATTACAACGATCTCACACTGTGCAAATTTTTATAGTTATCGTTTTCCGTTTGGTAGTCCATAACTGGGTAGCCATGACAAAGGACTCCAAACGTAGCTACTTCAAATACGTCGTCTGCTCTTAATGAAACTAAAGCGATCTTCCGCAGTATGTACAGTGCAAATTAGCGGCGTTTAATGTACGAAAGCTAGCGCGCATCGGATAACACAGATTTAGACCGTACAGTTGAAAGCCCTGAGATTGATGTATGATGTTTCTCGGCAACGTGTATGTATAATCTAGATTTGTTACTCTTAACTCGGAGACTGGACCTTAACGTGCTGCGATGGTTCGTGTACTTCTATGACTCATTCAGCTATGCTGGGTGGGGCTCTCCGAACACCTTCAGTCAATCATACCAGGAAGGTCAATGGATAGAGGTCAGACGAACACGGTCTCAAACTAACCCGCTGTCTTGTGGGTCAGGCTTTTTAGCCAAAGGTTTAGTCGAGAACCCTAATTGTTCTCCTATCTAGGCATGGGCGACCTGGCAGTATCCCAGCCCGCATACAACCATGACTATAACTACAAAACCCAACTCCATAGTGCATCGGCCGTCGCCCACGATAAGTAGGGTCGCTTTACCTGCTGCATACAGCAGGGCGGGTAAGCGAAAACAAGCTACTGCTGGCCGTACTATTCAAATTGTTTCTGACCCTTCTCCTCCCCCATCCACTCCTAAAAACTACGTCTGTCAATCCCAGTATTAGAAAAGACCGGGTTGAACATGTTGGAACATCCTCTGTTCGCGAATTTACAGATCACTTTCTGAAACCACGGACCTCTCCCCATATCGGAGCTATGAATGTCAGAACTCTCAGACAAATAGGCCAACAAGCTGCATTGGTTCTTACCTGTTATAGTCTATCTATTGATGTTTGCTGTTTATCGGAAACGCGCTTATATGTTCCGTCTATAATTACTGAACTTACTGCCCCGAACCTTTTAACTCGCTACTTTTTGCGCTGCTCCGGTGATTCTGTAGCTGCCATTTCAGGACAGGCGGGCGTTGGTATAGTGCTGAGTTCAAATGCCGAGTCCTGTCTAATCGATTGGATTCCAAGCAGTAGCAGGGTGTGCGCAGTTAGACTAGCCATTAATATTAGACCAAATTCAAAATCTACTAATCAGAGGTGCCTGTTTATTGTAGCAACTTACGTCCCGACTAACATCAATTCGGACGCACAGATAATGATGAACGGTTCATACAATTCTGTGCAATCTCGATTATTCATTAGCAGCACTTCCATTCTGCATGAAAGCTGTCAATGTGCCATATGGTGCTCGCCGGATGGAATCCAACCTTCGGCCCAAATCGACCATATCGCCATAGTGCTCGCTGGAGAGGTTGCATTAAGGAATTCCGCTCCTTTTGAAATACCTGCATAGATTACGATGATGCTCTTGTGCGATGTAGGTTCTCGTTAAAGTTCTCCGGTACGAAGCCTTCGAATGGGAAACGCATTGCGGCCGAAAAATCCTCTCAGCCCACAGTTCAAGAAATTTATAGGAACACCTTACGTAACTCACTCCCAGTTGCTCTGTGTGCAACTGCCGATGAAAGAGGGGACGAAATAGCAGGGATTATGCGAGCCGCCGCAATATCAGCCTTTGAGACTACACAATCAACCCCAAAGTCCCACTGGATTTCACATCGCTCTATATAAATGCTTCCCCAGCGACGCCCAATACCTCGTGATCCTGGACACAATACAGAACGTAGACGCGTAAAGAATCAACTTAAGCGGAGCTTAAGACTATGTATGTATGTATGAAAGCACAAGCATGATCCCGGCAAAGTGCCGCATATTTAGAGACTGCACGTGGGCTAAAATACTGTCAGGGTGCCCAGGCCTAGACAGATATGAGAAAGAAAATAGAAATGGTAGTGAGACTACAGCTTGTATCAGCATGCGGCTCACTACCTCTGGCCAATCAATTTAGCACGGTGTTAGCCGCACAGCACAAAGTACTGCACGATTGCACATTCCTGCTTAAGCCTAGACAGAGAAGTGGTGGCTAAATAAGGTCGAACAAATGGAAATAAAAATAATGCAGATAACGTGCGAAAACCCTTCCGGCTTATTCGATCGACGGGTCCTATGAACAAAGGAGTGAGTGAGACTATCGCTGAAATAGGCGGTACTCTTTTCACTAATAAGAATCGCCGCCTCTCACGCTGGGCCGAACATTTTGAAGAACAATTCAGCTGGTCGCATGCAACAGAATCATTCCGTCATTTGAAGCAGTGTGTTCCTTGGTCTGCTAGCATAGATCCTCCTAATGATTTAGAAATTAAAGCATATATCACATCCATGAAACGATTCAAAGCTGCTTGCCCCGATGGCATACCCCCTGTTTTGTTCAAAGAAGGTTACCAAGTCTTAATCAGCACATTAGGCGATCTCCTCCGTCAAGTATGGTTGTCAGAATCCGTCCCTGAGAGTTGGGGAGAATCGGTTATCATACCTATGTTGAAAAAGGTGTGCGAAGCTCATGCTCTAATCATCGACGGCACACTTATCGACAGCCGGTAATAGCCATCTTTTAGACTTCAAAGGAGCATTTGATTCAACCGAACGAAATGTCCTGATAAAACACCTTGCTTTGTAGAGGCGTTCCGCAAAAGTATATAAATATACTACGTGCACATTATGCTCATGCGTCCGGATGCGATAGCGTTTACAACGAACTCTCACCCAAATTCCCCACCACAAGTGGGGTCCGACAAGGATGTCCGATTTCTCCGTTTCTGTTCAATTTTGTAATTGTTGCCATCATGGAATTATGCAACGAAGGAGCCCCAGCTTTCGGAGTTCGCATAATGCCAGGCGGCAAGCTTATCGACTTGGACTATGCTGATGATATAGTTCTGCTCTTCAACTCGTACACAGATGCATAGGCGATACTGAACAAGCTAGCTAGTATTGTGCCCGCATTTGGAATGCGTTTTCACCCTCTAAGTGCAGTGTTCTGCCGCAGGACATCGACTTATCAAACAGCACTTTATTGCTTGACAATCAGGCGCTTGAAATTTAAGATCGTTTTACCTATCTCGGTAGTTGTTAGATGACGAGGTCTCGGCACTCAATTCTAAATCGACCGTAGCATTCCACAACCTAGATCACCAGTGGCGTCAGACAGGACTGTTTCTGTTACTCAAGGATAGAGACTATGAAGCGATAGTTCAGGCTGTGTTACTGTATGGGTGCGAAACCTGGGCCTTACGTAAAGAACACCTTCAGGTTCTCCGAGTATTTGACAACCGATATTTTCTAGTCGTTAGCTGTTACAATGGCATACGCACCGATGCTCTCCGAAATAAGTTGTTGGGTAGCAATGTTGATATAGAGAAGCAGATAAACCTGCATAGGTTACGCTGGTTGAGTCACGTTTTACGGAAGCCGGACGACCGACTTCCGAAACGCATTCTTTTTGCGACGCTACATCCTGATTGGCGTAAATTTCGCGGTGGCCAAACCGTCACGTGGCATAGGCAGTTTAAAACCCTCACTAGTAACCTTTCCAACGTCGGCGCAGCACGTCTGCGCGGATGCGGTCTCCGCGATCACATATCGCAATGGCTAGTTACGCTTCAGGATACGTCCGAAACCGTGTTCAATGGCTGTCTTGCAGTAAGCATCTTCGTGGAGTGTTTGCTTAACCTTGCATGTTGCCAAGTGGAGTGACGAGGAAAGCTTGTTATGATGCATGGCAGTGAAAGCCGCAAGGGAGCGGCCATGCTGATGTCGCTCTACACGGTCTCAGCACTTGCTGGAATGAATGTTTGATTCGAGGTGTAGGTCCCGGCACGGATGTGCAATCGTGCAGTACTTATGTGCTGTGCAGCCAACACCGTGCTAAATTGATTGGCCATCGGTAGTGAGCTGCATGATGAAACACGATGGAGTCTCACTACCATTTCTATTTTCTTTCTCATATCTATCTAGGCAAGGGCAAACTGACAGTATCTCAGCCCACGTGCAGTCTGACTGTGCGGCACTTTACCTGGATCAGACTTGTGCTTTCATACATACGAGGTGTAGGTACCTCATTTCAATGTGTTTAATCTTTTAAAGGTTCAGTAGCGTTTTAGGTGCCATCCTTCCTCATATCTTTTTAGAATTATTAATATGCCATGCTTGTATGGCAGCTAAGCACTTGGTACTTGTTACCGGTGTAATGCTGTCAATGATGATGACACGACTGTTTAATCCCTAGAATATACGCAAGTCGTACCAGTTACGTCTGTCCAGTAATGACGACACCACGATATTCGGTCAAGTTAGTATTGAAATAATTTCGAGTGACAGAGCTGAGGTCGCGAGGACCTGATTGGGTTTATGATGGTCAAGATTGTATAATTTCCATCTTCAAAATCCGTCAGTCCCTCGAGGAAAGCCACTATTTTCTTAGACCAGCTACCATGGTATTTCTGCACATCAGAGTAGCATTTGATAAAAGCGATCACCAAAATCTGTGGAGATGTCTGTTGAAACATGGAGCTTCTGAGAAGTATGGTTGAATCTTGAAAGCACTAATTGCCAAACGTCGAGCAGGGTTCGAGCACACTAACAGCAGCAGCTTACAGCATGTACGCAAAGCAGGTGCGGCACTCAATCATCTGGTGCATGCTACCTGTTAATTGCTGTTTCATGATGATGGCGATGTCAACTTGTTCGCGATGCTGGGGATACATTTTAGGAGTACCTTGTCGCCACTTACCATATTGCGCCTTATTAACGGAGTCTAGTAAAACTGGGAGAAACTACCGGGCGCAAGTGCATGCCATGACTCGCTGGGATGAAGAAGCTCGCCGTAGCGCTAGGCTCGCTGGGACATTCGTTTGACTGGGTACTTACTTTACTTTTGTGCGACTATCTCCTCCTGGAGGATGAGTCGGCTTCAAAGAAGATTCTTGGGAATTTGGGTACAAAGCGGCGTCCTCAGCACCACTCGGCGTTTGTTCGAGTCAGCTCTCTAGCCTTTGCACAACCAAGTGCGACCTGCAAGGCAGCAGGGAGTTGCCAGAAAGAGGTGGTCTACCAGACGCTGTTCCAGGTTTTTCCTCAGGGTTTTCTCCCGAAGCCTTTCCCGCGATCGGGTATCCCACAAGGCAGCGGAGGTTTAAAATCAGGGTTTTCCTTCCCTTCCCTTAGATGAAATGCCCTCCCAGGCTAACGAGCTACATCTGCCCGAAGCAAACTGGTTTTCAGGCGCCAGTCACTCGCCCTCGCCCCTTCTCCTGTTGGTAGAAGCAGTTCCGCCGGGCTCGGGAGCCACTCGTGCACACCAGAAGCTGGACTTGGTTGTCAGAGGCTAGTTGAGACGCATGCAATTTGGGAGCATTTTATAAACAGTGGGAGCTTATCCCCATTGGCACCCCCGGCTATGACAACCTTTGGAACCTTTGACTGGGTGGGTTAGAAAATATCATCTGAGAGTTGATATATCGGTAAGTCTCAAAACATTATTTTAAAAATT
>JACCGJ010001152.1:143395-218968 GCA_013407085.1 Atriophallophorus winterbourni
AACTTACTGTCCCGAACCTTTTAACTCGCTACTTTTTGCGCTGCTCCGGTGATTCTGTAGCTGCCATTTCAGGACAGGCGGGCGTTGGTATAGTGCTGAGTTCAAGTGCCGAGTCCTGTCTAATCGATTGGATTCCAAGCAGTAGCAGGGTGTGCGCAGTTAGACTAGCCATTAATATTAGACCAAACTCAAAATCTACTAATCAGAGGTGCGTGTTTATTGTAGCAACTTACGCCCCGACTAACACCAATTCGGACGCACAGATAATGGTGAACGGTTTATACAATTCTGTGCACAATCTCGACTATTCATTAGCAGCACTTCCTTTCTGCATAAAAGCAGTCAATGTGCCATATGGCGCTCGCCGGATGGAATCGAACCTTCGGCCCAAGTCGACCATATCGCCATAAGTGCTCGCTGGAGAGGTTGCATTAAGGAATTCCGCTCCTTTTGAAATACCTGCATAGATTAAGATAATGCTCTTGTGCGATGTAGGTTCTCGTTAAAGTTCTCCGGTACGAAGCCTTCGAATGGGAAACGCATTGCGGCCGAAAAATTCTCTCAGTCCACAGTTCAAGAAATTTATAGGACCACCTTACGTAACTCACTCCCAGTTGCTCTGTGTGCAACTGCCGATGAAAGAGGGGACGAAATAGCAGGGATTATGAGAGCCGCCGCAATATCAGCCTTTGAGACTACACAATCAACCCCAAAGTCCCACTGGATTTCACATCGCTCTATATAAATGCTTCACCAGCGACGCCAAATACCTCGTGATCCTGGACACAATACAAAACGTAGACGCGTAAAGAATGAACTTAAGCGGAGCTTAAGACTATGTATGTATGAAAGCACAAGCATGATCCAGGCAGTGCCGCATATTTAGAGACTGCACGTGGGCTAAAATACAGTCAGGGTGCCCAGGCCTAGACACATATGAGAAAGAAAATAGAAATGGTAGTGAGACTACAGCTTGCATCAGCATGCGGCTCACTACCTCTGGCCAATCAACTTAGCACGGTGTTAGCCGCACAGCACAAAGTACTGCACGATTGCACATTCCCGCTTAAGCCTAGACAGAGAAGTGGTGGCTAAATAAGGTCGAACAAATGGAAATAACAAATAATGCAGATAACGTGCGAAAACCCTTCCGGCTTATTCGATCGACGGGTCCTATGAACAAAGGAGTGAGTGAGACTATCGCTGAAATAGGCGGTACTCTTTTCACTAATAAGAATCGCCGCCTCTCACGCTGGGTCGAACATTTTGAAGAATAATTCAGCTGGTCGCATGCAACAGAATCATTCCGTCATTTGAAGCAGTGTGTTCCTTGGTCTGCTAGCATAGATCCTCCTAATGATTTAGAAATTAAAGCATATATCACATCCATGAAACGATTCAAAGCTGCTTGCCCCGATGGCATACCCCCTGTTTTGTTCAAAGAAGGTTACCAAGTCTTAATCAGCACATTAGGCGATCTCCTCCGTCAAGTATGGTTGTCAGAATCCGTCCCTGAGAGTTGGGGAGAATCGGTTATCATACCTATGTTGAAAAAGGTGTGCGAAGCTCATGCTCTAATCATCGACGGCACACTTATCGACAGCCGGTAATAGCCATCTTTTAGACTTCAAAGGAGCATTTGATTCAACCGAACGAAATGTCCTGATAAAACACCTTGCTTTGTAGAGGCGTTCCGCAAAAGTATATAAATATACTACGTGCACATTATGCTCATGCGTCCGGATGCGATAGCGTTTACAACGAACTCTCACCCAAATTCCCCACCACAAGTGGGGTCCGACAAGGATGTCCGATTTCTCCGTTTCTGTTCAATTTTGTAATTGTTGCCATCATGGAATTATGCAACGAAGGAGCCCCAGCTTTCGGAGTTCGCATAATGCCAGGCGGCAAGCTTATCGACTTGGACTATGCTGATGATATAGTTCTGCTCTTCAACTCGTACACAGATGCATAGGCGATACTGAACAAGCTAGCTAGTATTGTGCCCGCATTTGGAATGCGTTTTCACCCTCTAAGTGCAGTGTTCTGCCGCAGGACATCGACTTATCAAACAGCACTTTATTGCTTGACAATCAGGCGCTTGAAATTTAAGATCGTTTTACCTATCTCGGTAGTTGTTAGATGACGAGGTCTCGGCACTCAATTCTAAATCGACCGTAGCATTCCACAACCTAGATCACCAGTGGCGTCAGACAGGACTGTTTCTGTTACTCAAGGATAGAGACTATGAAGCGATAGTTCAGGCTGTGTTACTGTATGGGTGCGAAACCTGGGCCTTACGTAAAGAACACCTTCAGGTTCTCCGAGTATTTGACAACCGATATTTTCTAGTCGTTAGCTGTTACAATGGCATACGCACCGATGCTCTCCGAAATAAGTTGTTGGGTAGCAATGTTGATATAGAGAAGCAGATAAACCTGCATAGGTTACGCTGGTTGAGTCACGTTTTACGGAAGCCGGACGACCGACTTCCGAAACGCATTCTTTTTGCGACGCTACATCCTGATTGGCGTAAATTTCGCGGTGGCCAAACCGTCACGTGGCATAGGCAGTTTAAAACCCTCACTAGTAACCTTTCCAACGTCGGCGCAGCACGTCTGCGCGGATGCGGTCTCCGCGATCACATATCGCAATGGCTAGTTACGCTTCAGGATACGTCCGAAACCGTGTTCAATGGCTGTCTTGCAGTAAGCATCTTCGTGGAGTGTTTGCTTAACCTTGCATGTTGCCAAGTGGAGTGACGAGGAAAGCTTGTTATGATGCATGGCAGTGAAAGCCGCAAGGGAGCGGCCATGCTGATGTCGCTCTACACGGTCTCAGCACTTGCTGGAATGAATGTTTGATTCGAGGTGTAGGTCCCGGCACGGATGTGCAATCGTGCAGTACTTATGTGCTGTGCAGCCAACACCGTGCTAAATTGATTGGCCATCGGTAGTGAGCTGCATGATGAAACACGATGGAGTCTCACTACCATTTCTATTTTCTTTCTCATATCTATCTAGGCAAGGGCAAACTGACAGTATCTCAGCCCACGTGCAGTCTGACTGTGCGGCACTTTACCTGGATCAGACTTGTGCTTTCATACATACGAGGTGTAGGTACCTCATTTCAATGTGTTTAATCTTTTAAAGGTTCAGTAGCGTTTTAGGTGCCATCCTTCCTCATATCTTTTTAGAATTATTAATATGCCATGCTTGTATGGCAGCTAAGCACTTGGTACTTGTTACCGGTGTAATGCTGTCAATGATGATGACACGACTGTTTAATCCCTAGAATATACGCAAGTCGTACCAGTTACGTCTGTCCAGTAATGACGACACCACGATATTCGGTCAAGTTAGTATTGAAATAATTTCGAGTGACAGAGCTGAGGTCGCGAGGACCTGATTGGGTTTATGATGGTCAAGATTGTATAATTTCCATCTTCAAAATCCGTCAGTCCCTCGAGGAAAGCCACTATTTTCTTAGACCAGCTACCATGGTATTTCTGCACATCAGAGTAGCATTTGATAAAAGCGATCACCAAAATCTGTGGAGATGTCTGTTGAAACATGGAGCTTCTGAGAAGTATGGTTGAATCTTGAAAGCACTAATTGCCAAACGTCGAGCAGGGTTCGAGCACACTAACAGCAGCAGCTTACAGCATGTACGCAAAGCAGGTGCGGCACTCAATCATCTGGTGCATGCTACCTGTTAATTGCTGTTTCATGATGATGGCGATGTCAACTTGTTCGCGATGCTGGGGATACATTTTAGGAGTACCTTGTCGCCACTTACCATATTGCGCCTTATTAACGGAGTCTAGTAAAACTGGGAGAAACTACCGGGCGCAAGTGCATGCCATGACTCGCTGGGATGAAGAAGCTCGCCGTAGCGCTAGGCTCGCTGGGACATTCGTTTGACTGGGTACTTACTTTACTTTTGTGCGACTATCTCCTCCTGGAGGATGAGTCGGCTTCAAAGAAGATTCTTGGGAATTTGGGTACAAAGCGGCGTCCTCAGCACCACTCGGCGTTTGTTCGAGTCAGCTTCTCTAGCCTTTGCACAACCAAGTGCGACCTGCAAGGCAGCAGGGAGTTGTCAGAAAGAGGTGGTCTACCAGACTCTGTTCCAGGATTTTCCTCAGGGTTTTCTCCCGAAGCCTTTCCCGCGATCGGGTATCCCACAAGGCAGCGGAGGTTTAAAATCAAGGTTTTCCTTCCCTTAGATGAAATGCCCTCCCAGGCTAACGAGCTACATCTGCCCGAAGCAAACTGGTTTTCAGGCGCCAGTCACTCGCCCCTTCTCCTGTGGTAGAAGGCAGTTCCGCCGGGGCTCGGGAGCACTCGTGCACAACCAGAAGCTGGACTTGGTTGTCAGTGGTTAGTTGAGGAAGCATGCCATGTGGGAGCATTTTATAAACAGTGGGAGCTTATCCCCCATTGGCACCCCGGGGGCTCTGACAACCTTTGGAAACCTTTGACTGGGTGGGTTAGAAGTTAAGACAATATCATCTGGAGAGTTGATATATCGGTAAAGTATCAAAACATTATTTTAAAAATGTATCGTTAAGGTCAGCGATGACAAATATAACCCAAAGGAATCTACCATTGACCAAAGCTTGAAATGAAAGTGGTGATACTGCCTTAAGTTCATATTTGCTCAACTATGTGGTCGCGATTATTATAATATATATATATATAAATATATGACTTTATTTAGGTTTGCGACTATGATATAATCGCACATACATGCAGGCATTTCTAATGCCATTCCAGAAGCGTTTACAGTTAAAATGCCCAAACGCTATTGGGGGTTGCGCGAAACAGATTACCGCACGCTGGAACATCGCTTCACTTTGCTCTGGCCACACTTGCGATGGCCACGGATGGCAATCGTGCAGCATTTTGTGCTGTGCGGCAAAATCGTGCTAAACTGATTGGCCAACGGTAGTGAGTGCGTGCGAGTACACGCTGGAGTTCTCACTACCATTCGATTCTCTTTACCCCATAATATTGCCTAGGTCTGGGCAACATGACAGTATTAACCCACGTGCCAGTCTCTGACTGTGCTGCGGCACTTTGCATGGATCAGGCGTGTTGCTTCATACATAACATCTGGCACATGCACTACACAGCGCACTGGCTACTCTACGTAGAGCGGGCGGATTAATGTTCACCAAACAGTTCTACTTCAAAGCATTTGGGGATTTCGCAAAATTTAACGCAATCCTATTTTCTGTAACGAGATATGTTTGTTTGCTTATACATCTCGTTTAGTTTTTTAGTTAAATAACTTGGCTTATGACATTAAATACAGGAATCATACCAATAAAAGTTAACAAAATAATACTAAACTGCGATTCTAATATATGAGTGAATAGCCTTACAACGTAGTGCTGAATTAGCTAAAAGTGACGCGTAGTTAATTCATAAAATTTTCATCACAAGCGCATCGGCTAAATGAAACGTTTTTCAAACATAGTCACCTAAACAACTGCAAAATCAGAGAATGAGAAAATATACTGGCCTCATATATCTGAAAAATTAGCTGAAAATATATCAAAACATATTTATGGATATGATTACCATGAATAAATAAAGTAGGCAAACCTTTTTTTCATCCTCGGTTAACGCCCTGGAACCGAATATTTTCATTTTGCTGTTTTTGAAATCCCGCGCTGATGCATTTTAGGTCAAGTTCAAGTTCAAGTTCAAGTTGCACAGGGCTGAAGGTGGCTAAAAGCCAATCACGCGCCCAGATTTCCTTCGACGGTATGCGGTTGAGCACCCGGCACTTCGATATCGAGCATACAGTTCGTACTTTTCACACGTTCTTGCTTCCGAATAACTGGAAAGTAAGGTAGGGTTTCTCTTCACCAGCACGGTGAGAGGTCAGCTATTCAGGAAACAATGCAATAATATGAGTGAACAATGTGTGGTGTATGAAATCACTAGCCTAGTTAAGGTAAAGTGAAACACAGTCATAGAATGCATGTGGGCTAATTTACTGTCAGGTTGTCCAGGCCTAGACAGATATGATAAAAATGTAAAAATACGTTTTTTTGTTTTTTTATAAAGTTTTTTTTATTAGACAATATGCGGAAATATGATAGACCATTTAACGTCTAATTCCCTTTTAAAGCTCAACACATTTGGGAGGCTTACTATACAATCTGGAAGCTTGTTCCAGAAGTTGACCACACGGTTGCTGAAAAAGTGCTCACGTGCCAGCATCCTGGGCCTACTCTTAAGAAGTTTCATGGAATTACCTCTTGTAGCTGCTTTAGGTGCAAGTTTAAGGATTTCAGTAATATTATCACCTGTAAGACCCTTTAGAATCTTGAAGGCTTCTATTAGGTCACCTCGCAGCCGCCGTCTCTTTAGTGAGAACAAACCAAGGTCCTTGAGTCTAGCCTCATAAGTTTTACCTGCCTGACCCTAAACCATCCTAGTCGCAAGGCGCTGGACCCTTTCGAGACATGCTATATCCTTTTTTAAGTACGGTGCCCAGGATTGAACGCAGTACTCCAAGTGAGGCCGCACGACTACTTTGTATAAGGGGCTGAAGATTGAAGGTTTTCGGCAAGATAACGCTGAGCGAAGTCTGAACAATTCTCTGCGAGCCTTGTTTGCAGCTTCGGCACATTGAGTAGCCCATTTAAAATCGCCTGTTATAGTAATGCCAAGATCCTTCACTTTCTGAGCAGCCGCTATTCTGATAGTTCCTGCTCCAACTTCTAGTTGGGTTGTCGCTAAATCAGTCGTCAGAAGACAGCTCTTCCCCAGGTTTAGTGGCAAGTCCCAGGTCTTTGTCCACTCGATTACTTTTCCTAAATCAGAGATAAGCGTATCTCTACTGTCGGTTCCTAGGATGTTAACATCATCAACAAACAGGAAGCAGCGTGAACTCAAGCACGCTGCCAGGTCGTTTACAAAAATACGAAAAAGTAATGGACCCAGCACCGAGCCTTGAGGCACTCCACTGAGAATCAGTGATTCCTGCGAGCACTCCCCTACAATTCTAACATAGTTAGTGCGATTAGTTAAGAAGCTGTCTAACCATCGATGTAGGTAACCTGTGACGCCACACATACTTAGTTTGTGCAGAAGGTACCTATGGTTCACCGAGTCAAATGCCTTTTGAAAATCAAGATAGCAGACTTCGACTACTCTCCCTTCATCGAGGCGTAATGTCACTTCGTCCAGAACGCTTAGAAGATTGGTTAGGCAGGACCTTCCTTTCCAGAATCCGTGCTGGGCATCGGATAGTAAGGAATTGGCTACCAAATGTTTACATACCTGGTGCCGAATGATTTTTTCCAAGCACTTGCAAAGAATGCTTGTCAGGCATACTGGCCTGTAGTTGCGTACATCTGAAATGGGACCCTTTTTGTATATGGCTATTACCGCCGCTCGTTTCCAATCATCCGGTAGTATACCCTGGAGTAAGGTATCTTCGAAAAGATTTCTGATTGCAAGGCTAACTATATTCGCAAGCGGTTGAAGAATAGCCGGATGTATGCCGTCGGGGCCAGCCGACTTAGTTTTGTCCAGCTGCGACAGAACTGTGGTGACCATTTCCTGATTAACCTCCACCGAGCTAAAGGGTAGTGCTCTGCACTCGTGAGTTTCTAAACAGTTACCTGAATCGCGCCGATAAACACTGCAGAAGAATGAATGCAACGCATCGGCTTTTTCCGGTGCAGTCAAAGCCGTATTGCCATCGTCCAGCACTAACGTACCTATTTCTTCTCTTAATAATCGCTTGGACTGAACATAGCCATAAAAAGCTTTCAAGTTAATCTTTGCTTTTTTGGCAAGTCGGGATTCGAAGTCCTTTTTAGCTTTCCTTTGCAGCGCAACAGCTGAATTTCTGGTCTGTATGTACTGCAGTCTAGATCTGTGAGTTCCACAGAATTTGTACGCCCTCCAGCTACGGTCAGGGCATCTAATAGCCTTGCGAATAGACGCGCTCCACCAGGGTGGTTTTCCTCGCGTTCTCACTGGTTGTAGAGGAGCAAAATCATCCTGTAGTTGTAAAAGGTGCCCTTTTATAATATTCCACCTGATTTCTACACTAGGTTTTAATTCGTCTGGTTCCCAACTTAGATTCATTGCTTTAGTTTGTAGTTGGACGATGTCCATTCGACCAAAGTTGCGGGACATCTTTACTTGAGGACTAGGATGCACTAAAGTCCAGTCAAAAAGAATTACAGCGTGGTCGCTCTTGCCTAGTGGCGAAAGGTATTTGATTCCATAAATATCTCTTTCATGAGACGATAAACCAAATCTAAAGTTGACGGAGTATGTCCAGTCCTAAACCTTGTATGTTCCCTGACATGTTGATAAAAGGCCCCGACATGAAACCAGTCTAGATATTGCGACTCAACTGACTCTGGTGAAGAAATTTCAGTACGCCAATCAATGCCCGGGAGATTGAAGTCTCCGACAATTAGTAATGCGTTGCATTGCCCTTTTAGTACTTCCAATGTGTCCATCAGTAATTGGTCGTCTAATGATGAAGCAGTCGGGCTTCTATAAGCACATGCAAGTGCCAGTCTTCTCCTAGCGACAGTAAGAAATACCGATGTTAGTTGGATTGAGTGAGAAGCGATCTTTATCGATGTCTCACTGTGGGGGAGATCTTCGTTTATCATAATTGCCACTCCCCCTCCCGTAGCACCAGTATCCCTATCCTGACGATAGATGGCATACTTAGTTGATACAAATGACGGAACATGATCATCTGGTTTCAACCATGATTCGGAGATGGCAATTATGTCGACCCGGTTTTCCAGTGCAGCAAGCTGCAGCTCACCCCATTTATTACGTATACTGCAAGCATTCGTGTACAGTACACGGGTATTTCTATTCGGCGCACATTTTAAACTAACTTTACTCGGGGTGGGAGCACCCCGTTTTTTGAAACCAGAGAAGTTGATAAGTTGCTAGACTGCCCTTGCGAACGAGCTTGCACCGGCCTAATGACAGTTGAACATAGATTTTCCTCGTTCAGAAGCTTACTGGAAAGCGAGTTTTTCATGCGTTTGTTCAAGAAAATAACAAGCTGATTTTGTTACTAGCGTACGTGATCAGCAAGGAATATTATAAATATGATGAAAATATTCGCCTTCAAGAGTAAAATGAAATAGTTATCCAATTTACAGCAACTTCAGACAATAGCAAAAACTCGTATTGGTTTATATATTAAGAGAAGAGGAAGAAGAGCGTGAGAAATACAACAAAGTTCAGTATCAGTATAAGTATCAGTATCACAGGGCTATAGTCGACCAAGTCGAAACGAGTGTCCAAATTTTTCGGAGGAGTGCATGAAAACACCCGCCACTACCAGGATTGATTCATAATTAACACAGGCATGTGTGACTGTGATTGGAAGATGGAACATGTCTCATCACCGAAAGGTAGTTCAATTTTCAAGTTCAAGATGCACAGGGGTGAAGGTGGCTAAAAGCCAATCACGCGCCCAGATTTTCTTCGACGGTATGCGTTTGAGCACCCGGCACTTCGATACCGAGTATACAGTTCGTACCTTTCACACTTTCTTGTTTCCGAATATCTGCAAAGTAAGGGAGGGTTACTCTTCACCAGCACAGTGAGAGGTCAGCTATTCAGGAAACAAAGCAATAATATGCGTGAAGAATGTATGGTGTATGAATTCACTAGCCTAGTCGAGGCAAAGTGAAACACAGTCATAGACTGCATGTGGGCTTATTTGCTGTCAGGTTGCCCAGGCCTAGACAGATATGTTAACAATGTCAAAATACGTTTTTTTGTTTTTTTTTAAAGTTTTCTATTAGACAATGTGCGGAAGTATGATAGACCATTTAACGTCTAATTCCCTTTCAAAGCTCAACACATTTGGGAGGCTTACTATACAATCTGGGAGCTCGTTCCAGAAGTTGACCACACGGTTGCTGAAAAGTGCTCACGTGCCAGGAACCTCGGCCTACTCTTAAGAAGTTTCATAGAATTACCCCTTCTAGCTGCTTTAGGGGCCAGTTTAGGGATTTCAGTAATATTATCACCCGTAAGAACCTTTAGAATCTTGAAGGCTTCGATTAGGTCACCTCGCAGCCGCCGTCTCTTTAGTGAGAACAAACCAAGGTCCTTGAGTCTAGCCTAATAGGTTTTACCTGTCTGACCCTCAACCATCCTAGTCGCAAGGCGCTGGACCCTTTCGAGACATGCTTATCTTTTCCTAAATACGGTGCCCAGGATTGAACGCAGTATTCCAAGTGAGGCCGCTCGACTACTTTGTATAAGGGAATGAAGGTTGAAGGTTTTCGGCAAGATAACGCTGAGCGAAGTCTGAACAATTCTCTGCGAGCCTTGTTTGCAGCTTCGGCAAATTGAGAGGCACAGGTGAGTGAGTTAATGCATGTTGCATGACCAATCGAACGGAAGGACGATTGACAGCAGTTTATTTCAACAAATACTAATAAATGAAAAAGAAACGCTTTTTTGTGTTTTAAAATAATTTTCCAATTTTTTGTGGCTTTTGATCATAAATATGGAGAGATTTTGTCTTACGGGTAATGCTCCGGAAAAAGCAACTGCCATCGTTCGTCCAGCCCAAGTTTGAACGTAATTACTGAAGTTGCCGAGATTAGTTCCGCGGGAAGTGAGTTCCACGCGTTCACTATACGGATGCTAAAGAAGTGTGTTCTGAATTCGAGCATGGTGTACTGTTTACTTAGCTTAAGACTGTGCCCTCGTGTAACAACCAAAGGAGAAAACCGAAAGAATTCATGGAATTCGAGACAACTTAATACTTTGACAACCTTGAAGGTCTCTATAAGACCCCCCTAAGTTGCCTCCTCCTAAGCGAGAAAAGTCCTAGTTCTAATAGACGATTTTCATAATTGGTGTATGCTAACCCCTCGATCATGCGAGTGACAATCTTCTGTACCTTTTCTAGCTGCACGATATCCTTCTTGTAATCTGGCTTCCAAGCCTGGATACAGTAGTCTAAATGTGGCCTTACTATTGCCTTGTAGAGAGGCAATAGCACATCAGCTTTTCTGCAAGTGAGTGCTGAACGTAGTCAAAAGAGTTCCCTCCTGGCCCTTGGGTCACATTAGTCATCCCACTTAAAGTTGCGGAGATTACGATTCCTAGGTCTTTAGTATATTTTACCCTACGGAACTCCGTGTGGGCTGAGGGCGTATTTACAATCATGTTGCCTGCCAGTGTAGAGAGCAAGTGACTGCTATCAAAGTTGAGGGGAATTTTCCACCTACACGCCCATGCCGTCACAGCTTCTACGTCACTTATCAGATCGGAGTTATCCGACCTAACGATAATTTTAACGTCGTCAGCAATCATATAACAGGGTGAGCGCAGTTGGTTTGCTAGATCATCAATGAAGATGAGGAACAGCAACGACCCGAAGACTGATCCCTGGAGAACCCGCTCGTTATATGCGCACTTGCGGAGTATGTATCATCTACCCTGACAGTAAAGAAACGGTCGCTAAGGAATGCTCGAATCCATCCCAGAAGGTTTCCTGATACTTCTATGGCTGTGAGTTTGAGAAGCATAGTTCGGCTCAATTTCGTTTCCTTTGCACAGGACGATTTGTGACTGAGTCGAAAATTGAGCATCCAGATTTCTTTCGTTGGTATGTCACAAAAGAGCGACCACCACGTCAGACAATATATTCAGGAAATTCTTTCGGCATGCTATCTCTTGACGCTACTGTGCAGACCTATTGTTCGTCGCTCCGACAATTTCGATCATAACTTCGTTGCATCTGCACGGATTTATATCATTTGAAGAATTCTGAGTATCACTCAAAGGTATCTATCGGATTTCATACTTTAAAATTATGCAAGTCAGCTTACAGTAAAGTTACCAGTTTGACGGGAAACGAACATTTGGTTCACGCTCACAACGTTTTTCCCGTCACCAGCTATCATACGGATTTTGCAATCATTGCAAAAACCACATTGAGCTACAAGTTTTGATACTCAATTTCGTCTCCTCTATTCTGTGGTTCACGAATTATCGCGGATTAACTGTTTAATGCCGAAATCTCGCTAACGAAAACAGTCAAATCATTCAACGGACATAACACCGATTATCGATCAGCCGGCAAGCCCTATACAACCCGCAAACATGTGCGAGCGTGTCACTAGATTCACTGTCTGGACCAAGAAAAAAATCGATCCATCTGTGACCGTGAGAAGTATTCACGCGACGGCGACAGGGAATGGTCGTGACCTCTGCATCACGTGTTTAGCTCCGGTAAGCGTTGATAATGTTTCGGTTAAATGTACTTTTCGCGGGTTCCACCAACACGCCTCATGTGACTAGAATTTAACTGATGATTGCGTGAGGCTTGTCAACGATGAGAAACACCCATCCGTTCGTTTTGTAGACATTCGAATAAAGACGTCCGCCATAACACTGAAGACTTGACTGTAGGGAAATACCCAAATCAAATGGAGAGTAGACTGGCACACCTGGAAAACCAGTTTACCAAAATGAGAAATTCAATAGAGCTACTGATGAAACTAATAACAAAGGATCCGAAACACTCAAATTCATCTTTAAACAATACTAATGTCCCTAAATATTGCGAAATATTGCTACAAGACACCAAAGAGATGGATACAATGGAGTCGAAACTAAATCCATCCCTCTCAAGTGTTGTGTTTAAGAAACCATCTCCAAAAGGGGTTTCGCTAAGCATTATCTGTACCAATGTGCCAGAGGCAACTGAGACACTATTTTCGAATAGACAGCAGCACGATTTAACTAAATGGTTGGAACTGTGCACTAGGATGATTTTAAAAACAATCAATCCGGTTTCAATGACTCGCTTGACTCGTGCTCCCAGAGCGCCGAACCAAGATGAACCAAGATTGCTCAGGGTAGTATTGCAAAGTGAAAAAGAACTAGATGTATTTTTATCTGCATACTTGCTAAGAGGCGGTGGAGAAAACACACCACGTATCTTTGTTGATATACCCTGGTCAGAACGCGCGAAATCGGCAGTAAATAGGAACACTGGGAAAGTAAACGACCTCGACAGTCGTAGTCTCATAATCTCAACGTACGTGAAGCTGCTGATAGTCCAGATACAAAGTGTAACTTCAACCACGATATACAACAATGGAAATTTATAAGTGACGCTATCCAAACGAATAAGACGACTGTTATCGATATCTTTAGGATCCCGACATCACCGAAATACGAAGGTATAGCTCCGCGCCCTCTAAAACTTGTATCTGCTGACAGACAGTATGGCTGATGCCGTTCTTAAAAATTGGATACAATTTCGATACAAATTGCCCCGAGAGATTAACACTATTCTAGACGCCTCAAAACCACTGATAACAAGGATGACACCGAAAGTATAAATACTGAACAGAGTGAATAATCCCATCCCGGTGAAAAATACGGAATTCGGCCTACTCAACCGGAGTCGGCGAAGAAAATTTCCTACCCACCGACTCAGGCCGAGCCGTCCCAATAATTTCATCTCATTAACCGTCTTTGCTGTCAACATCGACTGTCAAATATTTGCATACTAATGACCAATGCTTGACAAACAAACTACACGAAATGACTGAACTAACTACCACACACTCGCCAGACGCGATTACTCTAACTCAGATAATAGAGTTGCCATTGAAGGTATGTCACTACTTCGTCGCGATCGCCTGACTCGAGGAGGTTGTGTTGCGATTTACCACATTCAGAGACTGCTATGTTAAGAGATCACTGATGACGACATACAACTGCAAGGCACAGTATGGTGTTCGCTGAATTTAACAGCAGGGGAAGAATGCATAATGGGTGTGATTTACCGTTCGCCCTCAGCTGACGAAGCCTACAATTCAGCATTGCTTGCAAATATACGCTTAGCGGCTACCAGATACCGCGGCAGACTCCTTCTGATCGGAGACTTCAATATGCCGAACTTTAAGGGAAATTCAGATCACCCGAAAAATTCCTTAAATGCTTTATATCAACAGTTGCTGGAAGAAATTTCACTGTACACCCATATTTTCAACAATACCCGATTTCGTGGTACTGATACGCCGTCTATCTTGGACGTGATACTGACAAATGAAGAGCACGTGATTAAATTAAATAAATTTTATTTTATTCTTGGAAATCCAAGGCATGTTAAACATGATCAATAATTTCCGAAAGCTTTGTACAATCATATTATAGGATGTTCATTTGCATATGAAGTTCCGTTAGGACTCAGTGACCACATAGTTATTACGTAGGATTATATTTGCCAGGCAATCAGAACAAGTGACATCAACAAGGTGATTAGAAAAATTGACTTTTGCCAACTTAAAACCACTCTTAAGAACGCCACAGGCTCGGGTCTTAAGTCCGACAACGTGCACGATCAGTGACAGTGGATGATAAACGAACTTAAATTTGCCGTTTAAATGCACTTTCAATTTGTTCCAAAGGTGCAAAAAAATGGATATAGATTTAAGCTGAGAAGTCGAACACGGAATTGGTTGACCTCGCGAAATGCTGCATGGCAGCATGTTGAGAGTTAGGAGACATTCCGTTTGCTGAGAAAAAAGGTGAACAAACTTGTTGTTGACGACAAACTGAATTATCAAAATCATATACTCCACAAAAAGGAATCAAACCCCAAAATTTTCCACCAGATCATAAATAACCGGTCAAGGGTGAAACCAGGAGTTGTCGCTCTAAAGACACGTGATTAAACAACAACCACAGCATCGCAATCTGCCGAAGTTCTAGCCTATTTCTTCTCCACTGTATTCAACCCACGAAACACCGTTACATGTCCATTAACTCCCGTCATCTTATCCGAAAATGCTTTACAACAACTAACTATTAACTCGGAGAGTGTCCTCCGCACATTGCTAAATCTTAACACGATAAAATCTCCCGGAGCTAACGAAATTACCCCGTTGATTCTTAAAATCTGTGCTTATGCTTTGTGTACGCCTCTCACATACTTGTTCAACCTCTGTTTAACCCAAAGTTTCGTTGCCTGTGACTGGAAGAATGGCATCATTACCCCCATCAACAAAGGAGGAAACAGTTCCGAAGTGTCTAACTATTGACCCGTAACACTACTACGGGTTATCTCTAAAGTGATGGAGTGCCTCGTAGCAAACAGCGTCACAAAACATCTGGAAGACAATTGCTTGCTTCCAGTCGAACAACACAGCTTCAGAAAAAAGACACTCTTGCCTTTTAAACCTTCTGTTTGCCCTCGATGACTGGACACAAGCTGTAGACAAATGTCTCATAGTACACACTTGTTATCT
Source organism: Atriophallophorus winterbourni (assembly GCA_013407085.1). Lineage (NCBI taxonomy): Eukaryota > Metazoa > Platyhelminthes > Trematoda > Plagiorchiida > Microphallidae > Atriophallophorus > Atriophallophorus winterbourni. The sequence goes on from JACCGJ010001152.1 coordinate 158,697, forward strand.
TGATATGTCAAAAGCATTCGATCGTGTCAAACACAGTCTATTACTACAAAATATGGATCTATGTGGAATCAAGTGGTAATTACTAGCCTGGTTTAAGGATTATCTCCACGACCGTGTCATTGGAGTAAGGGTTGATGGTGCTTTGTCACGACCTATTGCAGTAACGAGTGGGGTGCCAAAGAGATCAGTGCTTGGACCAATTCTTTTCCTTAACGACTAACCTAAACTTGATCGCTGTGAAATCTTGTTATTTGCGGATGACATCAAGCTGTGGACACAAGTTCGCACAACTGAGTATTGCAGACAGGTTCAGCTGGACTTTGATGCCTTACAAGACTGGTCAGTTAGAAGTGAACAACCTTTCAATGTCAGAAAATGCAAGGTATTGAGTGTTGAAGGACATTCCGAGTTCTATAACACCCTTGATTCCCATATTCTTGAAAGCATTGACAAGGAGAGGGACTTGCGTGCGTGGGTGAGCAGCACTTTGAAACCGTCCCATAACGCCACAGCTGTCTATGAAAAGACGTCACGAGTACTGCTTCTGCTGAAACGCGTGTTCGGGAGTTTCACGAAGCGGATCGTTCATCGAATAATCAATACGTACTTGAGGCCAACCATGGAGTATGCGGTTCAAGCTTGGTCACTCTGGCTACAGATGGACATTAGCCTTTTGAAGAGAATATATCATCGGACCACCAAGCTCGTACGCGGTTTAAAGCACAAACAATACGAAGATCGTATTACAAGTCTCAATCTCTTCCACTCTCGCTACCGCCGTCCTAGATGTAATTTGATTCTTATGTTCAATATACTGCATACCCCCAACCATCCCCTAAATAAATTATTCACACGACTACCACACAGAACCAGCCAAAGTCGCGGCGATACAGTACTTATTCCCGACTCGAGACTAAACTGTCCAAGGTATTTTTATTCTGTACGTGTATGCTTTACCTGGAACTCCCCACCCAGTAATGTTGCACATCCACCCAACTTGGATATATTCAAATCGAATTTGGACAATTTCATGTCGACGGATCCAAACATTGAACCTATATATTTTACACCATAAAAGCTTCGAACTTTTAAAACTGTTTCTGTCCTATGGATTTTTAATTGTTTCCTAAACTACTTAGTATGCTAACAAAACCCGTTTTACTACACATGTTATTCGTAATTCCCATATTATTCTGTGGTTTTTGTTAAGCTATATGCTTTTTAGACCATTGAAATTGAATTGAATTAAATTGAATTGTAAGTAATCTGGAATGCAACAGAAAATACATCATCAATAATAGGTGAGGATAGACCATTGATTTTTGTTGTAATTTGTACAGTTTTATATGTTGTATCACCTTAATTTGTTAACTTAGACATCATTGTTTCATTTTGAATACCAAACTCACTTACTTTCCTCCATCCTCTGTTGATGTTGAGTTCCAGTATTTCTGATTTAACCGCAACGATGCTAGTCTTTTATCGCAGCTGTTATTGTGTGGGAGAAAAAAGCCAGATCGTCGTCGAAGTCTAGGTCCCATAACCGCTTCCAAATTGTCAACTAAATGCCGTTCCGCTTGTGGTCTGTCGACATCTTATTTTTCCAGTCTATTTTCTGCATGAACACAAACGAGGAGTGTAGGCAGCCTCGCCTCAATCGGGTTCTTACTTGAAATGTGTCGTGAGTTGTATGACCTTCACTATTTTGCAGGTCATCATTTCATATAACATCCTGATGATGTCAGTAATCTTTCCTGGTACTTCGTATTATCTTAGTAGTCTCCAGAGTGTCCCTGTGTCGACGCTGTCAAAAGCTTTCTCAATGTCGATGAATTGGAAGTTGAGAGACGAGTTGCATTTCCGGGACTGAAATAGAATGATGCGAAGGTTTGCGATCTAGTCTGTTCACGATCTCTCCTTTCGAAAGCTGGTATGTTGGTTGATGATAAAGAACACAACAAAATCTGATCCTATACTTCAACGAGTATTATCCTACTTGCAAAAGGGATGGCCAAAGAAATGTCCAAACAGTGAATTGACCCCATATTTCCGACGAAGGAACTCACTTTTACAGACAGACTCTTGCCTTTTCTTCGCGGATCAAGTTGTCATTCCAGAAGGCTTGCGTGAACGTGTTCTACGTCAGTTTCACCGTGGTCAACCCGGGATAAACCGAATGAAAGCATTAGTACAAAGTTACGTCTTCTGGCCCCAGTTAGACCAACAAGTAGAAATCTTTGCCGGTCCTGTTCCAAGTGCGCCGTGTTGCAGGGCTTCCTGTCAAGAGCGAACTACACTTTGGTCACATGTGCGCGTTGAATTTGCTGGTTCATTCGCAGTAGTGCATTTCTTCGTCATAGTGGGTGCGTACAGTAAATGGCCAGAGGTAACTATGATGAACCACACGTCTGCAGCCCAGACAGTTTGAACGATGAGACAAATCTTCACTCAGCATGGTCTCTCAGAAACTTTGGTGTCCGACAACGGGTCTCAATTCACCTCCAAGCTGTTCACAGAATTTTGCATTCAGAATGGAATAAATCATATCAAAACGGCATCATATTAACCTCAATCCAATGGGCAGGCCGGAAGATTTGTAGACACTCTGAAACGAGCCCTTAATAAGGCTGAATCCGATGGACCACTGCATCATATTCTAGATCTATTCTTGTACAGTTACCGGATTACACCAAACCCGAATTCACCGAATGGTCAATCCCCAGCAGAATCTCTCATGGGACGAAAACGTCGGGCTACCTTCGATGCAATGTACCCCAGACCTCCGGTACAGTTGATTACCAATTAAAAGATGTAGAGTCATTACAACCGACGCAACGACGCTCGCCGGAGATCATTTGGGCCTGACGAATACGTATGGATTACATGCATTCGAGAAAACAGATTAGTTTGGACACCAGCGGTCGTAACTAGAAGACGCAGCAAGGTATTGTACGAAGTCCTGGCCGATGGGAAGCAGATTGTTCGACACACAAACCAAATGCGAACAAGACTCTGCCCCGAAGAACCATCTGTTCCCAGTCACAGTCTTAATGAACAACTTGAAGTAGACCAACCTATCAGCACTGATGAACATAGGCAAAAAGTCGACAACCGTCTTACTGAACAACATCGCACAGACGAGACACAAAAAAGAAGAAACACAACACCAAGAAGAACAATGGTGTAACCATTTCAAATCAATCGAAGAAACAAGGCGTATATAGACCGAAGGTGAACGTCCTTTTTCGCAGGGGGAGGTGTCGAGGTCGTTCAATCTAGGCACGCCAAACCTCACACTGCTTTGGAACTATTGATCGTTTTTAATCAATTGACTTCAGCTTGATGATTTGAATCAATATAACACCTTAGCTTCAGTTGCTTGGCTTCATTTTTGTTCATCTAATTGACCAATTGTACATTATATTTAAAAATGAGCTGTGAATAAACGAAGCATTCTGTCACTCGTCTTCTCCTACTTGCGTGAGTGTTAGGTCAGCCGGGACTTGCTTCAAAAACACAGCAAGCAGATAGGATATCAGGGATCTTGATTTGCAAAAATATGTGGAGTTTGTCCGGTAGTTGCATGAGTACAATTTGGATATTGCAATAAGAAATTGTCAACACATCGATCCAGTTCGTCAAATGTCGTTGGTGCACAAGAAGTAATTTCTCGCTTTAAGGTATCAACCAATCTTTCAGCTAATCTATTTGATTGTGGATGACGAGGTGCAGTGTCGACAAACAAGGGAATGTAATCATTGTGTAGCACATGCAGCAGAAAAATGACTGCCATTATCACTAACAACAGTAATAGGTACTCCTTCGCGGATGAATACTTTCCGCAGAGCAAGTATAATAAAACTAGAATTTGGTTTCTGCTTCAAAAAACTTTAGGCCATTTCGAATAAGAATCAATCACAACCGATGCATAATACTTGTTTAAAAATGGTCCACAATAATTTACATAAATGCGCTGCAAAGCTTCACATGCCAATGGTCATGGTGTCTATTTGGATGGTTGTCGGGAAACTATATGATGACAAGCTTCACAAGAAATAGCAGTTCTGCGTATGTCTGCATCTATTTCAGGTCAACAGCATAACCTACAAGCTAGAGACTCCATTTGTTCTATTTCAAGATGTCCAGAATGCAAACGATTCAGTACAGCTATACGCAATGTTGGGGCAATAATAATTCTATTATTCAAGCATATTGAACCATCAGGAGTCATTGAGAGTTCATTGCGTCTGCTAAAATATTATGGAAATTTTCTCAGAATATGTGAATTCCATCCTTTCTTCAAAGCAGTAAAAATAGCAGAAAAGAAACGTTTTGTGTCACAAATTAATAGATGACTACTGACAAGAAGTGATTGCACCAAAAGACAATCAAAAGTATCATCAGGTTTCGCATCTGGTAATGATTGACGTGACAGGTAATCTGCATGCTGAATGTGTTTAGGACTTTGATGTTTAATTGCGGAATCATAAGCACTGAGTGCTATACTCCATCGTTGAACCATTGGGGCATTACTTTTCGAAATAGATTTACCGGGATCGTATATGAATTTTAAGGCGTCATGGTCAGTTACAATGGTGAAACAATGACCAAACAGGAATTTGTGTGAACGTTGAATGGCCCAATAGACAGCTAACGCTTCACGGCGTGTTTGAGCAAAACGCTTTTCAGCAGTACTTAGCCTGTGAGAAACGCAAATTACTGGATGTCCATTTTGCTCGAGAACTGCACCAATGCCGTCGGGGGATGCATCAGTAATTACAAAGATATGAATTTCGACACTAAATGGATGAAGAATTGCATCTGACTTTAGAAAGGATAGTATACTGCGTAAACAATGTTCATGTTAATCAGTCCACACAAAAGTTTCTTTTGATTGAAGTGAAAATAATGGTGAAGCTTTTACACTGAAATTTTGAATAAACCCCGAATATTATTGCAATGCACCGATAAGAGATCTCAATTGTGTCATGTTCTTTGGGGACTCAGCATTGGTCAGTGGGAGTAAACGATTGGGATCTGGTTTATAACCATTACAATCAACAATGTATCCAAGGCATCCAAAATTCGAAACAGAAAACAAACACTTTTCGGATTAACAGCAACATTTTTAGAAGTGAATCTACGAAACAGTGTCAATAAACTTCCATCATGAAGAGAGCGTGTTGGCGCATGCACGTTAACATCATAGTGATTCACTACAACTACGACCATATCGCGAGTATTATCATTGATAGCTTGTTGAAATATTGCAGGAGAATTGCACAAACCAAAAAGTAAGAATTTGTATCGAAATAAACCAAATGGTGTATTGATGGTAGTTAACATTGAAGATTGATCAGTCAACGGTATTTGTAGGTAGGCATCTTTTAGATCAATTTTCGAAAAGAATTTGGATCCCGTCAATTTATTCAAAATATCTTCGGGTACAACTGTCGTGCATCTTTGCTCCAACAACCTAGCATTTAGAGATTGAGACTTGTAATACGATCTTCGTATTGTTCGTGCTTTAAACAGCGTACGAGCTTGGTGGTCCGATGATATATTCTCTTCAAGAGGCTGATGTCCATCTGTAGCCAGAGTGACCAAGCCTGAACCGCATACTTCATGGTTGGCCTCAAGTACGTATTGATTATTCGATGAACGGTTTGATTCGTGAAACTGCCGAACACGCGTTTTAGCAGAAGCAGTACTCGTGACGCCTTTTCATAGACAGCTGTGGCGTTATGGGACGGTTTCAAAGTGCTGCTCACCCACGCACGCAAGTCCTTCTCCTTGTCAATGCTTTCAAGAATATGGGAACCAAGGGTGTTATAGAACTCGAAATGTCCTTCAACACTCAATACCTTGCATTTTCTGACATTGAAAGGTTGTTCATTTCTAACTGACCAGTCTTGTAAGGCATCGAAGTCCAGCTGAAGCTGTCTGCAATCCTCAGTTGTGCGAACTTGTGTCCACAGCTTGATGTCATCCGCAAATAACAAGATTTCACAGTGATCAAGTTTAGGTTAGTCGTTGAGGAAAAGAATTGGTCCAAGCACTGATCTCTTCGGCACCCCACTCGTTACTGCAATAGGTCGTGACAAAGCACCATCAACCCTTACTCCAATGACACGGTCGTGGAGATAATCCTCAAACCAGGCTAGTAATTAACACTTGATTCCACATAGCTCCATCTTTTGTAGTAACAGACTGTGGTTGACACGATCGAATGCTTCTGACATATCAAGATAACAAGTGTGTACTATGAGACATTTGTCTACAGCTTGTGTCCAGTCATCGAGGGCAAGCAGAAGGTTCAAAAGGCAAGAGTGTCTTTTTTCTGAAGCTGTGTTGTTTGACTGAAAGCAAGCAATTGTGTTCCAGATGTTTTGTGACGCTGTTTGCTACGAGGCACTCCATCACTTTAGAGATCACCTGTAGTAGTGTTACGGGTCGATAGTTAGACACTTTGGAACTGTTTCCTCCTTTGTTGATGGGGGTAGTGTGCCATTCTTCCAGTCACAGGCAACGAAACTTTGGGTTAAACAGAGGTTGAACAAGTATGTGAGAGGCGTACACAAAGCATAAGCACAGATTTTAGGAATCAACGGGGTAATTTCGTTAGCTCCGGGAGATTTTATCGTGTTAAGATTTAGCAATGTGCGGAGGACACTCTCCGAGTTAATAGTTAGTTGTTGTAAACCATTTTCGGATAAGATGACGGGAGTTAATAGACATGTAACGGTGTTTCGTGGGTTGAATACAGTGGAGAAGAAATGGGCTAGAACTTCGGCAGATTGCGATGCTGTGGTTGTTGTTCAATCACGCGTCTTTCGAGCGACAACTCCTGGTTTCACCCTTGACCGGTTATTTATGATTCCTTTTTGTGGAGTATATGATTTTGATAATTCAGTTTGTCGTCAACAACAAGTTTGTTTACCTTATTTCTCAGCAACCGGAATGTCTCTTAATTCTCAACATGGCGCCATGCAGCATTTCGCGAGGTCAACCAATTTCGTGTTCGGCTTCTCAGCTTAAATCTATATCCATTTTTTGCACCTTTAGAACAAGATGAAAGTGCATTTCAACGGCAAATTTAAGTTTGTTTATCATCCACTGTCACTGATCGTGCACGTTGTCGGACTTGAGACCCGGGCCTGTGGCGTTCTTAAGAGTGGTTTTAAGTTGGCAAAAGTCAATTTTTCCAATCACCTTGTTGATGTCACTTGTTCTGATTGGCTGGCAAATATAATCCTACGTAATAACTTTGTGGTTACTGAGTCCTAACGGAGCTTCATAAGTGAGACTTTCAATCACGTGCTCTTCATTTGTCAGTATCACGTCCAAGATAGACAGCGTATCAGTACCACGAAATCGGGTATTGTTGAAAATATGGTTGTTCAGTGAAATTTCTTCCAGCAACTGTTGATATAAAGCATTTAAGGAATTTTCTGGGTGAACTGAATTTCCGTTAAAGTTCGGCAGATTGAAGTCTCCGATCAGAAGAAGTCTGCCGCGGTATCTGGTAGCCGCTAAGCGTATATTTGCAAGTAATGCTCAATTGTAGGCTTCGTCAGCTGAGGGCGAACGGTAAATCACACCCATTATGCATTCTTCCCCTGCTGTTAAATTCAGCGAACACCATACTGTGCCTTGCAGTTGTATGTCATCATCAGTGATCTCTTAACAAAGCATCTCTGAATGTGGTAAAGCGCAACACCACCTCCTCGAGTCAGGCGATCGCGACGAAGTAGTGACATTCCTTCAATGGCAACTCCATTATCTGAGTTACAGTAATCACGTCTGGCGAGTGTGTGGTAGTTAGTTCAGTCATTTCGTGTAGTTTGTTTGTCAAGCATTGGTCATTAGTATGCAAATATTTGACAGTCGATGTTGACAGCAAAGACGGTTAATGAGATGAAATTATTGGGACGGCTCGGTCTGAGTCGGTGGGTAGGACATTTTCTTCGCCGATTCCGGTTGAGTCGGCCGATTTCCGTATTTTTCAACAGGATGGAATTATTCACTCTTTTCAGTATTTATACTTTCGATGTCATCCTTGTTATCAGTGGTTTTGAGGCGTCTACGAATAATGTTAATCTCTCGGGGCAATTTGTATCGAAATTGTATCCAATTTTTGAGAACGGCATCAGCCATACTGTCTGTCAGCAGATACAGTTTTAGAGGGCGCGGAGCAAAACCTTCGTATTTCGGTGATGTCGGGATCCTAAAGATATCGATCACAGTCGTTTTATTCGTTTGGATAGCGTCACTTATAAATTTCCATTGTTTTATATCGTGGTTGAAGTTACACTTTGTATCTGGACTATCAGCAGCTTCACGTACGTTGAGATTATGAGACTACGACTGTCAAGGTCGTTTACTTTCCCAGTGTTCCTATTTACTGCCGATTTCGCGCGTTCTGACCGGGGTATATCAACAAAGATACGTGGTGTGTTTTCTACACCGCCTCGTAGCAAGTATGCAGATAGAAATACATCTAGTTCTTTTTCACTTTGCAATACTACCCTGAGCAATCTTGTTTTATCTTGGTTCGGCGCTCTGGGAGCACGAGTCAAGCGAGTCATTTAAACCGGATTGATTGTTCTCAAAATCATCCTAGTGCACAGTTCCGACCTTTTAGTTAAATCGTGCTGCTGTCTATTCGAGAATAGTGTCTCAGTTGCCTCTGACACTTTGGTACAGATAATGCTTAGCGAAACCCCTTTTGGAGATAGTTTCTTGAACACAACACTTGAGATGGATGGATTTAGTTTCGACTCCATTGTATCCATCTCTTTGGTGTCTTGTAGCAATATTTCGCAATATTCAGGGACATTTGTATTGTTTAAAGATGAATTCGAGTGTTTCGGATCCTTTGTTATTAGTTTCATCAGTAGCTCTATTGAATTTATCATTTTGGTAAACTGGTTTTCCAGGTGTGCCAGTCAAGTCTTCAGTGTTATGGCGGACGTCTTTATTCGAATGTCTGTGTTGGCGTTCGTTGACGAGCCTTACGCAATCATCAGGTAAATTCTAGTCACATGACGCGTGTTGGTGGAACCCGCGAAAAGTACATTTAACCGAAACATTATCAACGCTTACCGGAGCTAAACACGTGATGCAGAGGTCACGACCATTCCCTATCGCCGTCGCGTGAATACTTCTCACGGTCACAGCTGAATCGATTTTTTTCTTGGTCTAGACAGTGAATCTAGTGACACGCTCGCACATGTTTGCGGGTTGTATGGGGCTTGCCGGCTGATCGATAATCGGTGATATGTCCGTTGAATGATTTGACTGTTTTCGTTGGCGAGATTTCGGCATTAAACAGTTAATCCGCGATAATTCGTGAACCACAGAATAGAGGACACGAAATTAGGTATCAAAACTTGTAGCTCAATGTGGTCTTTGCAATGATTGCAAAATCCGTAGGATAGCTGGTGACGGGAAAAACGTTGTGAGCGTGAACCAAATGTTCGTTTCCCGTCAAACTGGTAACTTTACTGTAAGCTGACTTGCATAATTTAAAAGTATGAAATCCGATAGATACCTTTGAGTGATACTCGGAATTCTTCAAATGGTATAAATCCGTGCAGATGCAACGAAGTTATGATCGAAATTGTCAGAGCGACGAAAAATAAGTCTTCACAGTAGCGTCAAGAGATAGCATGCCCAGAGAATTTCCTGAATATATTGTCCGACGTGATGGTCGCTCTTTTGTGACATTCCAACGAAAGAAATCTGGATGCTCAATTTTCGACTCAGTCACAAATCGTCCTGTGCAAAGGAAACGAAATTGAGCCGAACTATGCTTCTCAAACTCACAGCCATAGAAGTATCAGGAAACCTTCTGGGATGGATTCGAGCATTCCTTAGCGACCGTTTCTTTACTGTCAGGGTAGATGATACATACTCCGCAAGTGCGCATATAACGAGCGGGTTCTCCAGGGATCAGTCTTCGGGTCGTTGCTGTTCCTCATCTTCATTGATGATCTAGCAAACCAACTGCGCTCACCCTGTTATATGATTGCTGACGACGTTAAAATTATCGTTAGGTCGGATAACTCCGATCTGATAAGTGACGTAGAAGCTGTGACGGCATGGGCGTGTAGGTGGAAAATTCCCCTCAACTTTGATAGCAGTCACTTGCTCTCTACACTGGCAGGCAACATGATTGTAAATACGCCCTCAGCCCACACGGAGTTCCGTAGGGTAAAATATACTAAAGACCTAGGAATCGTAATCTCCGCAACTTTAAGTGGGATGACTAATGTGACCCAAGGGCCAGGAGGGAACTCTTTTGACTACGTTCAGCACTCACTTGCAGAAAAGCTGATGTGCTATTGCCTCTCTACAAGGCAATAGTAAGGCCACATTTAGACTACTGTATCCAGGCTTGGAAGCCAGATTACAAGAAGGATATCGTGCAGCTAGAAAAGGTACAGAAGATTGTCACTCGCATGATCGAGGGGTTAGCATACACCAATTATGAAAATCGTCTATTAGAACTAGGACTTTTCTCGCTTAGGAGGAGGCAACTTAGGGGGGTCTTATAGAGACCTTCAAGGTTGTCAAAGTATTAAGTTGTCTCGAATTCCATGAATTCTTTCGGTTTTCTCCTTTGGTTGTTACACGAGGGCACAGTCTTAAGCTAAGTAAACAGTACACCATGCTCGAATTCAGAACACACTTCTTTAGCATCCGTATAGTGAACGCGTGGAACTCACTTCCCGCGGAACTAATCTCGGCAACTTCAGTAATTACGTTCAAACTTGGGCTGGACGAACGATGGCAGTTGCTCTTTCCGGAGCATTACCCGTAAGACAAAATCTCTCCATATTTATGATCAAAAGCCACAAAAAATTGGAAAATTATTTTGAAACACAAAAAAGCGTTTCTTTTTCATTTATTAGTATTTGTTGAAATAAACTGCTGTCCATCGTCCTTCCGTTCGATTGGTCATGCAACATGCATTAACTCACTCACCTGTGCCTCTCAATTTGCCGAAGCTGCAAACAAGGCTCGCAGAGAATTGTTCAGACTTCGCTCAGCGTTATCTTGCCGAAAACCTTCAACCTTCATTCCCTTATACAAAGTAGTCGAGCGGCCTCACTTGGAATACTGCGTTCAATCCTGGGCACCGTATTTAGGAAAAGATAAGCATGTCTCGAAAGGGTCCAGCGCCTTGCGACTAGGATGGTTGAGGGTCAGACAGGTAAAACCTATGAGGCTAGACTCAAGGACCTCGGTTTGTTCTCACTAAAGAGACGGCGGCTGCGAGGTGACCTAATAGAAGCCTTCAAGATTCTAAAGGTTCTTACGGGTGATAATATTACTGAAATCCCTAAACTGGCCCCTAAAGCAGCTAGAAGGGGTAATTCTATGAAACTTCTTAAGAGTAGGCCGAGGTTCCTGGCACGTGAGCACTTTTCAGCAACCGTGTGGTCAACTTCTGGAACGAGCTCCCAGATTGTATAGTAAGCCTCCCAAATGTGTTGAGCTTTGAAAGGGAATTAGACGTTAAATGGTCTATCATACTTCCGCACATTGTCTAATAGAAAACTTTAAAAAAAAACAAAAAAACGTATTTTGACATTGTTAACATATCTGTCTAGGCCTGGGCAACCTGACAGCAAATAAGCCCACATGCAGTCTATGACTGTGTTTCACTTTGCCTCGACTAGGCTAGTGAATTCATACACCATACATTCTTCACGCATATTATTGCTTTGTTTCCTGAATAGCTGACCTCTCACTGTGCTGGTGAAGAGTAACCCTCCCTTACTTTGCAGATATTCGGAAACAAGAAAGTGTGAAAGGTACGAACTGTATACTCGGTATCGAAGTGCCGGGTGCTCAAACGCATACCGTCGAAGAAAATCTGGGCGCGTGATTGGCTTTTAGCCACCTTCACCCCTGTGCATCTTGAACTTGAAAATTGAACTACCTTTCGGTGATGAGACATGTTCCATCTTCCAATCACAGTCACACATGCCTGTGTTAATTATGAATCAATCCTGGTAGTGGCGGGTGTTTTCATGCACTCCTCCGAAAAATTTGGACACTCGTTTCGACTTGGTCGACTATAGCCCTGTGATACTGATACTTATACTGATACTGAACTTTGTTGTATTTCTCACGCTCTTCTTTCTCTTCTCTTATGATATAAACCAATACGAGATTTTGCTATTGTCTGAAGGCGAATATTTTCATCATATTTATAATATTCCTTGCTGATCACGTACGCTAGTAACAAAATCAGCTTGTAATTCTCTTGAACTAACGCGGTACGTTCAACTTTGTTGAATTTTCCACGCTCCGATAGAATATCATTATGAATCTTCGCTATTCTTTGAATTTGCTGTAAAATAAAATAACTATTTTACTATGTTATTGATATTTTTGCTGATTTATTACGCTAGCGATAAAATCAGCCTGTTTTTAGTGATCTATCAGGACACTTCACGTTCGCGTCAGACAATCGCTCTCCGATTGTTTTCCAATGCAATGCGGATTACCCCATGGCTCTGTACTCGATCCGCGTCTGTTTTTGATGTTCATCAACGACATTGGAGCATGTGTGAAATCACCGTTTCTGATGTTCGCGGATGATATCAAGCTATGGCGCACTCTCTCTTCCTCAAATAATTGTGATGACCTGCAAGCCGATCTTACCTCACTTAATAACTAAGTTTTCTCCTGCATACTTTAAAATCTTCCTTCTAGTTATCTAACGATTTCAATGTAAATGAAAACTGGGATAAAATTTGTAAGTATCTAGCCGAGTTACAAGACATTCCACAATCTTGGCGCGCGCTTGAATACGGTACGTGATCCCAATTACATTTCCATATTACTTTTCCCTCTATACGCTACATACCGGAACCGATAACTTGTGTTAATATCCTGAAGTTAAAATTTACGTTTCACGATATTCGATATATTATGCATCCTACAACATCAATCTCACGCCGCATTAAAATTCGTAAAATTCCTTGAACGAGAAATTGCACCGTAAGGTTAGATAATGACACTTCTTTAATCTTAAATAAATTGAAAAAATTAGAATCTGGAATATTGAGTCAACGTAACGAAATAACAACTTCTCAGAGATTATTTGATTCTCTTAAACCTTTATTATCTCTAACGAAGCCTAATTCCATTATTGATAATGATATCCTTATACAAACCAGTAAATTTGTTGAAACTCTTTGTACTGAAATCACTCAAAGAGAAACTCGTTCTAAGAATATCATTTTATTTAATGTAGCTGATAATTTTCCTTTATATGACTTGAAAAGGTGTTTTCTCACTTTATACGGTATTCCGGTAGATTGTGCTGATTTTGTCCGTTGGATTCCAATTGAAAGGGTTACTTATGAAAGCATCATATAAGCTCATTAGGCACACAAAATTAACGAAATCCCAGAAAATAGAAAAGAAAATGACGAAATTACATTCCGTTGCTGTAAAAACACATGACATATTCGCCCTTCTCCGTTCTTATGAACTATCAAGAAGACACAGATATGCTTTAGATAGCACGCTTAGAGCCGACAAAAACAAAGCTCTAATAAGTCAGAATAAGCCGAAATCACTAAGTAAACTTTTCAAGTTAAGATCATCCAACTCACCCAGCAACATAGATCTCATTATCAAATATTGTAATTCATCCGCCGTTGAAACAATTGTTAGTTCACCTGATGCTATCTGCGAAGAATTCCTTCTTCACTTTAACTCTACCTACAACAATTCAAACTACGTTTACACAACCAGTCATTTTCCTTCGCCGAATACACTAAATACTTTGAGTATAAACCTGAGTGACATAAATAAATTATGTCAGCAATCAACTGTCAGTCTTAAACCTGACACAGCAGGCATACCTCCAGCCATATGCAAAATGGGTGGTAAAGACTTTTAACTTCTCTTGCTTAACCTTTCCAACGCATCTATTGAATCTGGTACTTTTCCGGCAGAATGGAAACACTCAATTGTTATACTTAGATACAAATCTGGCTCAAAACACTTAGTTGCTAACTACCGACCAATAAATCATACAGACTCCTTATCTAGATTATTTGAAAAATTTGTAAAAAAAGCTATGCTTGAATACCTGACACCTAGTTAGTTTTCTTAGGCACAGCACGGATTCCTTAACAAAAGATCCTGAATTACTTGCCAGCTAGAATACTTAGACTGCATAAAAAGTTCAATTAAAATTGGCTTTTTAGTCATAGTTGTCTTCCCTGATATAACCAAAGCTTTGGACACAGTACTGCGTAACCTATTACTATCTAAGCTAAGTCCATTTGGTATAGGTGACAATCTTCATTCTTGGCTCAATTCTTTTCTTACAGATCGCACATACTGTGTTTAGGTTAATGGTCACAGATCGCGCACCTTGCCGATTTCAAGTAGCGTGATACAAGGCAGTGTTTAAGGTCCATTACTTTTTCTCCTATACATAAATGATTTACATACAGTCGTTTCTCATAGTAAACTATTCTTGTTTGCAGATGACATGAAAGTAGTAATTCCCTTCCCATCTTCTGAAACACAAACTTACATTGCCAGAGTTAACAAAGATTTGGATGCATTATCCAAATGGGGTAAAATTAAAGGTCTCTCATTTTTTGTAGAAAAATCTAAGTTTATGCCTTTAAGATGTACAATTCCTGATAACTCAATCCTTCTTAATGGTAATTCTATTCAAATTATCGATTTCACACGTGATCTTTGGTTCAAATATTCAGCATCGCTTACATTTAACGAGCATATACATCACGTGATCTCAAAGGCAAAGCAGAGTGTTAATATGATTCATAAGTTGTTTACTCTCCCACACTGTAAGTTAGAACTTTATAAACTTTTCACCATACCCCTCTTTGATTACTGTAATATAATATATAGCAGTATAAATAAAACCGATACCATCCTTTTGGAAAAAGTACAACGTACTTTTACCGAATCAATCACCGGATATAGCTCGAATCAATCATATAGAGAAAGATGTAAGCAGCTCAAGCTAGAAGTACTATGGTTCCGTAGAATTAGACACAACCTAATACTGTTCTTTAGAATAATATCTTCTGATAATATAGATATAAATTCGTCTATTCGCTTCCGACAAGGTTCTAGATATAATTCAAGAAGTCAAGATAACATAGTGTAACTACCTAGATCCTGTACGAAAGTAAGAAGTAACTTCTACCTAAATAAATACGCTAAACTCTGGAATATTCTTCCGGAAAACCTAAGACTTTGTACCTCACTATGTGATTTCAAATCACATCTGAATTCATTTCTCACAGTTGAAAAATTAATGAAACTTGTTAACCTAGATGTCTCATTAGATGAACTATACAATCATGGCATTGCTGGATATTAACAGTGATATCAGTTTTTCAACTTTCATAGTGAACAGTCACTCCGTCCCTTAGTATTTATTTTCCAGATTACCTCTTTACATCCATATGAAGAATTCCGGTTCACAAACGAGTCAACACTGGGACGCCGAATCTTTTACGAATACCCACAAAAAGACACTCTCCATTCAGAACATATATTCGACAATAATAATGTGTTCCAACTGAACATTTTTGAAGATTCTGACTCTTCGAGATTCCTCACATCTTCGATGTTCCGGTCCATCGTTCTTCAATATTCTTCGTGTCATTTTCCCCTCACCCGATTTTCTTTTCATACAATAACTGCTCATATATTGATTTTCTGTAAAACTGATTGATTATCATTTACCTGGACCTGAACAATTACGTGATGTCGTGTTTTCTAGTGAGAATTCTGATATAAAAAACTTTGGCTATGCTATTCGGGAAAAACTAGATAATTTATTGAAGCAAGCATTAAAAAAGAAAAGTAAACATCGTGCAGGCTGGCAAGTCGCTCTTCGTCGACGTCATGACTTATCTAGAATGCCTATACCTTGTATTTTCATTATCGAACGCTCGTTCGCTGTGGTCCAAGTATGGTGAAATTTCTCCAGCCATATGCAAAATGGGTGGTAAAGACTTTTAACTTCTCTTGCTTAACCTTTTCAACGCATCTATTGAATCTGGTACTTTTCCGGTAGAATGGAACCACTCAATTGTTATACCTAGATACAAATCTGGCTCGAAACACTTAGTTTCTAACTACCGACCAATAAATCATACGGACTCCTTATCAAGATTATTTGAAAAAATTGTAAAAAAGCTATGCTTGAATACCTGACACCTAGTTACTTTTCTTAGGCACAGCACGGATTCCTCAACAAAAGATCCTGCATTACTTGCCAGCTAGAATACTTAGACTGCATCACAAGTTCAATTGAAATTGGCTTTTTAGTTATAGTTGTCTTCCTTGATATAACCAAAGCTTTGGACACAGTACTGCATAACCTATTACTATCTAAGCTAAGTCCATTTGGTATAGGTGGCAATCTTCATTCTTGGCTCAATTCTTTTCTTACAGATCGCACATACTGTGTTTAGGTTAATGGTCACAGATCGCGCACCTTGCCGATTCCAAGTAGCGTGATACAAGGCAGTGTTTATGGTCCATTACTTTTTCTCCTATACATAAATGATTTACATACAGTCGTTTCTCATGGTGAACTATTCTTGTTCGCAGATGACATGAAAGTAGTAATTCCCTTCCCATCTTCTGAAACACAAACTTACATTGCCAGACTTAAAAAAGATTTAGATGCATTATCTAAATGGGGTAAAATTAAGGGTCTCTCATTTTCTGTAGAAAAATCTAAGTTCATGCCTTTGAGATGTACAATTCCTGATAACTCAATCCTTCCTGATGGTAATTCTATTCAAATTATCGATTTCACACGTGATCTTTGGTTCAAATATTCAGCATCGCTTACATTTAACGAGCATATACATCACGTGATCTCAAAGGCAAAGCAGAGTGTTAATATGATTCATAAGTTCTTTACTCTCCCACACTGTAAGTTAGAACTTTATAAACTTTTCACCATACCCCTCTTTGATTACTGTAATATAATATATAGCAGTATAAATAAAACCGATACCATCCTTTTGGAAAAAGTACAACGTACTTTTACCGAATCAATCACCGGATATAGCTCGAATCAATCATATAGAGAAAGATGTAAGCAGCTCAAGCTAGAAGTACTATGGTTCCGTAGAATTAGACACAACCTAATACTGTTCTTTAGAATAATATCTTCTGATAATATAGATATAAATTCGTCTATTCGCTTCCGACAAGGTTCTAGATATTATTTAAGAAATCAAGATAATTTAGTGGAATTACCTAGATGCTGTACGAAAGTAAGAAGTAACTTCTACCTAAATAAATACGCTAAACTCTGGAATATTCTTCCGAAAAACTTTGTACCTCACTATGTGATTTCAAATCACATCTGAATTCATTTCTCACAGTTGAAAAATTAATGAAACTTGTTAACCTAGATGTCTCATTAGATGAACTATACAATCATGGCATTGCTGGATATTAACAGTGATATCAGTTTTTCAACTTTCATAGTGAAAAGTCACTCCGTCCCTTAGTATTTATTTTCCAGATTACCTCTTTACATCCATATGAAGAATTTCGGTTCACAAACGAGTCAACACTGGGACGCCGAATCTTCTACGAATACCTAAAAAAGACACTCTCCATTCAGAACATATATTCGACAATAATAATGTGTTCCAACTGAACATTTTTGAAGCTTCTGACTCTTCGAGATTCCTCACATCTTCGATGTTCCGGTCCATCGTTCTTCAATATTCTTCGTGTCATTTTCCCCTCACCCGATTTTCTTTTCATACAATACCTGCTCATATATTGAATTTCTGTAAAACTGATTGATTATCATTTACCTGGACCTGAACAATTACGTGATGTCGTGTTTTCTAGTGAGAATTCTGATATAAAAAACTTTGGCTATGCTATTCGGGAAAAACTAGATAATTTATTGAAGCAAGCATTAAAAAAGAAAAGTAAACATCGTGCAGGCTGGCAAGTCGGTCTTCGTCGACTTCATAACTTATCTAGAATGCCTATACCTTGTATTTTATCATCAAACGTTCGTTCGCTGTGGTCCAAGTATGGTGAAATTTCTCCAGCCATATGCAAAATGGGTGGTGAAGACTTTTAACTTCTCTTGCTTAACCTTTTCAACGCATCTATTGAATCTGGTACTTTTCTGGCAGAATGGAAACACTCAATTGTTATACCTAGATACAAATCTGGCTCAAAACACTCAGTTACTAACTACCGACCAATAAATCATACAGACTCCTTATCAAGATTATTTGAAAAATTGTAAAAAAAGCTATGCTTGAATACCTGACACCTAGTTACTTTTTTTAGGCACAGCACGGATTCCTCAACAAAAGATCCTGCATTACTTGCCAGCTAGAATACTTAGACGGCATCACAAGTTCAATTGAAATTGGCTTTTTAGTCATAGTTGTCTTCCTTGATATAACCAAAGCTTTGGACACAGTACTGCATAACCTATTACTATCTAAGCTAAGTCTATTTGGTATAGGTGGCAATCTTCATTCTTGGCTCAATTCTTTTCTTACAGATCGCACATACTGTGTTGAGGTTAATGGTCACAGATCGCGCACCTTGCCGATTCCAAGTAGCGTGATACAAGGCAGTGTTTCAGGTCCATTACTTTTTCTCCTATACATAAATGATTTACATACAGTCGTTTCTCATAGTAAACAATTCTTGTTCGCAGATGACATGAAAGTAGTAATTCCCTTCCCATCTTCTGAAACACAAACTTACATTGCCAGACTTAACAAAGATTTGGATGCATTATCTAAATGAGGTAAAATTAAGGCTCTCTCATTTCCTGTAGAAAAATCTAAGTTCATGCCTTTGAGATGTACAATTCCTGATAACTCAATCCCTCCCAATTGTAATTCTATTCAAATTATCGATTTCACACGTGATCTTCGTTTCAAATATTCAGCATCGCTTATATTGAAACGAGCATATACATCACGTGATCTCAAAGGCAAAGCAGAGTGTTAATATGATTCATAAGTTCTTTACTCTCCCACACTGTAAGTTAGAACTTTATAAACTTTTCACCATACCCCTCTTTGATTACTGTAATATAATATATAGCAGTATAAATAAAACCGATACCATCCTTTTGGAAAAAGTACAACGTACTTTTACCGAATCAATCACCGGATATAGCTCGAATCAATCATATAGAGAAAGATGTAAGCAGCTCAAGCTAGAAGTACTATGGTTCCGTAGAATTAGACACAACCTAATACTGTTCTTTAGAATAATATCTTCTGATAATATAGATATAAATTCGTCTATTCGCTTCCGACAAGGTTCTAGATATAATTCAAGAAGTCAAGATAACATAGTGTAACTACCTAGATCCTGTACGAAAGTAAGAAGTAACTTCTACCTAAATAAATACGCTAAACTCTGGAATATTCTTCCGGAAAACCTAAGACTTTGTACCTCACTATGTGATTTCAAATCACATCTGAATTCATTTCTCACAGTTGAAAAATTAATGAAACTTGTTAACCTAGATGTCTCATTAGATGAACTATACAATCATGGCATTGCTGGATATTAACAGTGATATCAGTTTTTCAACTTTCATAGTGAACAGTCACTCCGTCCCTTAGTATTTATTTTCCAGATTACCTCTTTACATCCATATGAAGAATTCCGGTTCACAAACGAGTCAACACTGGGACGCCGAATCTTTTACGAATACCCACAAAAAGACACTCTCCATTCAGACATATATTCGACAATAATAATGTGTTCCAACTGAACATTTTTGAAGATTCTGACTCTTCGAGATTCCTCACATCTTCGATGTTCCGGTCCATCGTTCTTCAATATTCTTCGTGTCATTTTCCCCTCACCCGATTTTCTTTTCATACAATTACTGCTCATATATTGAATTTCTGTAAAACTGATTAATTATCATTTACCTGGACCTGAACAATTACGTGATGTCGTGTTTTCTAGTGAGAATTCTGATATAAAAAACTTTGGCTATGCTATGCGGGAAAAACTAGATAATTTATTGAAGCAAGCATTGAAAAAAAAGTAAACATCGTGCAAGTCACTCATCGTCGACGTCATAACTTATCTAGAATGCTTATACCTTGTATTTTATCATCAAACGTTCGTACGCTGTGGTCCAAGTATGGTGAAATTTCTCAACTGCTCACTTCAAAAATTTCGAAGCATACCGGCATTGCCATGTTCCAATGAACCTGGCTCCACTCGACCATAGAAATTGAGTTGGTCTCCATTGAAGGATTCAACTGTTTTCGTCTTGACCGAACCTGTCCCTTGAAGAATCGTGGTGGCGTTGTTATCACATATATTCGAAACGACTGGTGCTCATGCTGCAAACAGATTTTTACTTTTGACAAGGTTGAAATATCCTGTCTGGCTGTCGAATGCAAACCCCGATATCTTTCTAATTTTCACTCAATTATTTTGATAAATACTTATGTTATTCTCAATTGTCAATCTAACGTTTTTAATGCATTCATTGATGAACTTCTTATGAAACTTGCTCCTTTTCAAAATTCTTTGATTCTTTTAGCTGGTGACCTCAATGACTGCAATGTATCTATGTTTTCCCTATTGTCGCTCAAAAGTTTTGTTCATTTCTCAACTCGAGCTGACGCATTTTTGGACTTTGCCCTAACAAATGCACCTCATCTGTTTCTCGATCGCAAGTTTGCACCAATTGGTAATTCTGACCATTACATTATCAAACTTCTCCCAAAAATTTATGGAAGCACTGGACATAGACATCTCACCTGCAGTAATGGCAAAAAGGTGACTTCCAGAGCTTGTCAGCATGACAATATTCCAACCCTCAGGGACATGCTTTCTACCACTGATTTCAACATTTTTCATGAAGATGATGTCTCCGTCGAATGTGATGTTGTGACATCCTATCTTAACTTTTGCTTTGAAATCTGTTGTCCTAAAGAAACTATATTTGTGAGTCCTCACCGTTTTTCCTCTGTCCACCTAAAACGCCTAAGACGATTGAAAGAGAAAGCCTTCAAAACACATGATCGTAAAACTGTTGCGTTACTTTCCCAGTCAATCAAGCTCGAAATTCGAAGTCTTGAAAAGCTGTACACGAACACACTTCTTGGAACGAAAGACAGTCGTCACCTATGGCGTGCGCTTAAACAAATTTGTGGAAAGAACAACAGGAAATCCACACCTATTTTTGATATTAATTCCTTGAACGAATCGTTCGTGCATCAAATTACTGATAATGACTGTGAAGATAAGTTTATTTTGCCCCATTCACCTTTTTCCGATTCACATTTCACCAACGTATATGAGGTCTTTTGTGCACTTTCGGCTGTCTCACGTTTCAAGGCTGCAGGACCTGATAAACTCTCGCCCACTGTACTAAAAGAATGTGCTGGAGTGCTATCATCCCCCATCACATCCATTTTTAATCGTTGCATGGAAAGAGCAATTATGCCTGATTGCTATGAATCTGTCTGCATTAGCCCGATTCCAAAAAAGATCATGGTAAATACCCTCCTATCGCGTGCACTTCGCAGTTGCTTAAGGTACTTGAGAAAATTGTTTTACAGCGACTCGTGTCCAGCTGTCAGGTGCATGATGCTCATCAGTTCGCGTACCGGAAAAATCGTTCAACTGTCGATGCTGTCGCTGTACTCACAGATTATATCTCACGTTCTCTAGATAGCAAATCTGGAGCAGTACAAACTTGTTTTTTGGATTACACAAATGCCTTTAATAGTGTTCTAAGAAACTCCTCACTTCAAAAATTATCTGATCATGGCGTCACGGCAAATATTTTCCATTGGCTGACATCCTATTTTGAGGGTCGTATCCAATACACAGTGGCGAACGGCCAAACCTCCCGTGAAATAGCTATTCCCCGTGGTGTCCTTCGAGGTGCAATATTGTCCCCCTTTCTATTTTCCCTTTATATTTCTGATCTTCCCTCTGACCTATCTGCACTTACCCTCAAATACGCTGATGATGTTGCCATTGCAGTAAATCAAAATGGTCGGATCGAGCAACATGCCTTAGGATCAATGGTAACGAACATTGGTCAATGGTCCTCCACGATTGGTTTATCGTTGAATCCTTCTAAATGCAGCGAAATTGTATTTTCCAACATGATTGGACAGCGTCGTTTAGCCCTTCATCAAGAAATTCCTCGCGTTTCTCTTAACGGCTTGGTGTTCGACAGATGTTGCAGCTTTAAGTATCTTGGTGTTACAATATCTGAAAATCTTAGCTGGACTGAACATGTTACAAGGGTATTCACAAAAGTGCGCCAACTGTCGTTCTACGCACTACGTCTCCGTTCTTTCTCCGTCCACCAAATGTCATTCAACTTTTCGTTTTTTCTTTCATTATTCCCCACCTTCTTTTTGCATCTCCTGTGATTTTTCCGGCCTCTTGAAAAGGATTTTACGATGATCAGAAGATGCATTAAGCTCATCTCAAGACTGAGTTGTGTTTCCGCTGATGACATTCGTGACACTATTGTCAATCGTCATTTTCGTGAATGCAGCAGATTGATCGCGAACATTTCTACTGATAGTTTACATCCATTGAACAAAAGCCTTGTTTCTTGCAGATCTTTTTCCTTCACCCGAAGCCAGCACGTTATTCCCTATTCAAGAACGAATAAATTTAGAAATTCTTTTATCCCATACTTGGCCCGATACATGGTACAGCAATCAAAAGCTGTTACAGAGTTGAAAGAACGCTTGACAATTTTCTAATGATGCCACGATGTCCCAGTTATTTTTCGAGTTAATTTTTCAAATTCCCCTAATCATTTGTCTAGCCCATGGTAACCTGACACTTTTTTAGCCCAAGTATTACTTTATTGTGTGGCACTTCATATATTTTATTTTATTTGCATTATATAACGAACCTAATTTATTGATGCTATGAAGTTGGAGAAACGCTAACCTATTTTTAATTTACGCTGAGATGTCCTGTTTTTTAATTCTTTTTTTATTCCCGTCACATTTTTCTAGCCCGAGGTAACCTGACACTTCATTGGCCTATGTATTATTTCATTGTGCGCACGCTATACATATTTTTTATTGGTATTATGTGGTGAAATTAATCTATTGCTGAAAATTCGTGAACACGAATAAAGTCCTTCTTCTTCTTCTTCATTTTAACGAACGAAAAATTATCAGCACGTATGACCTTGAAAATGTTAATAATTATTGTCCATTTTCTATGCTTTATATATACAAACAACTTTCATAATTATCGATCATGCTTAGCATGCCTTGGAATTCAAAGAATAAAATATTCATTTATTTATTTATTTAACTACATCCACTGCTCTCGAAGCTCTAACGATATACCTGCATTCAGATCGCAGAATACAATACCTGAAATCGTTGTGTGTCCGAGAGTGTCCTGGTAAAGCTACTCGGGTTAAATACAAAGAAACCCAGGGTGCTGATTAAATAACAACCTTCATCCTAAAACAATGCGCCATGCTCTATTCTCACGACTCTCTGATCGTTTGAACCTGTGCTTGAGTTGTAGCACGGTTACTAATGACTGGAAAAGTGGATTAATCACTCCGATATACATAGGAGGGAACTGATCTGATGTGTCTAACTACAGGCAGTCACGTTGTTGCTAGTGGTCTTTATAGTTCTCAAACGACTTGTAGCTCACGAACTCATTAAACCTTTGGAACAAAATAAACTGATTTTCATTGCACAGCACGGATACTGGACAAGATATCCTGTCTCACCAATCTTCTCATAACTCTTGATAATTGGACTCGAGCCGTGGACGATGGATGCCCTATTCCTGCCTGTTACTTGAACATGTCTAAAGCTTTTGAGCGTGTTAATCACAGCATACTGCTACAAAAATTGGAGCACCTCGTGATGTGCGGCAGACTATTGGCATGGATAAAGGATTACTTGACTGGTAGAGTAATAAGGGTTAGAGTTGATGGGGCACTATCCAGCTCAGTAGAAGTTACAAGTGGCGTACCTGAGGGCTCAGTCTTGGACCTAATACTGTTTCTCGTGTACGCAAACGATATATCCCAAATCGCACGCAGCAAAATCATTTTAATTGCGGATGACATCGAAGTCTTAACTAGAATACGCAGCATAGAAGATTGGCTAATTCTACAAAAAGATCTCAAAGCACTTCATAATTGGTCCTTGCGGAACTGCATACCATTCAACATCCAAAAATGTAAAATGTTAAACGTCGGTAAATCATTCGAATTCACATACTCTCTGGGATCTCAGCAACTTTCATGGGGTACTGAAGAGAAACACTTTAGTGTATGGATTAGCAGTAACGTGTTGTATACAAAAGTCCTGCCACAGCTTACCATTGCTCAGAAGGATATTTGGTCGTTTCTGAAAGCAGATACACCCACGTATATTTAACACCTATATCAGACTAACAATAAAGTATGTTGTTCAAGCATGGCCCCCATGGTTACAAAAGGACATGACCTTGCTGCAACGGGTATAACACCGTGCTACAAAACTGGTGACCTGGCTAAACAACAGGCCATACGAGAAGCGGATTGCAACTCTAATCCTGTTATACGTTTTCGTACCGTTATATCAGGGGTGACTTGATCCTGCTGTTCAACATGCTGCATACAGTAGATCACCCACTTGAACACCTGTTTCATCGGCAAGAAGCACGTGGTAGCAGATCGCATGGCTACACGTTAATTATTCCACACTACAGTTCAATTTGTCGAAGGTTTTTCTTTGCTGTCAGAGTTTGTGTTATATGGATTTCCCTGCCCCCAGAGATCATTTGCGCAACAAGCCTGAACATGTTCAAGGCTGAACTTGACAAGTATATGTTGACCAAATCCCAACTTGCACCTGAATACAAGTGCTGACTTTCCATATGGATAAAACTTTTTTTTATGCATTCCTTATACTTTTGATCTGTGGTTACTGTAAAGCATTTGCCTTTTTGAACCATTAAAACTTTGAATTACTTTGTATTACTTTGAACTGCGAAGCTAACTTTTTCGTCTTAACAACAGTATATATATATATATATATATATATTGGAAGATGTCCAGAAGCATTCAATTTGTTTACCTTATCTGGTTGTCTTGTAGCCTTACATGAACAAGCTTTAGAAACTAGATGATTATTGTGCCCAAACATGGCGCATTCACTACATGAAGGATTTCGTTAGAATTAAAAGCGTTAAGTGATACGCAACTCGCATGATCGACGTTTAGAGAAAGCATTTTTTGGCACGCACGAAGTCTCTAGAAATCTACTCACTTAACGCTATCCATTATGATAAGAAATAATGGAAACCTTCAATAGGTTGAAAGGGTTAAATGGCGTCCATAATAAACGAATTCGATACCTTAGGTCCCCAAATAGTTTCCCACGGTCATTCACTTGATCTTTGTGAGAAGTGGTTTCGATTTGACTTCAGGAAAAATTTAAGTTTCAAGCTTGCAAATTTCTGAAATAATCTTCTGGAAGAAGTTATATCCTGCATTTCCGTCGCGAGTTTCAAGCAGGGTCTGGATCGCAACTGGGCTAAATTAATTCCTGAGTACTCTCACTAATTGCTATGCAAGATCAGGTAGATCACCATTACAAGCGTTATGCTATCAACAAACCAAATGCTAGCGTTTCTGTATTTTTTCAAAGATTAGTCTGCAGCTTACCATTCACAGTTCTGGTAAAGAGAACCTGGTTTTGTTTGGTCAGCATCGGTTATAAGGATCTCTATTGGTGTCGTGGTCATTACAGTTACCAAACGGACAAAAGAAATTTTTTAATGCATTTATCTTATGAAAGAAATTACGATAAACTTCCCACTAACTGTTCCGTGCACACTAAAATTATCCACACTCAGATGGTGTTATAAATTGACTGATTTTAAGTTATGCTCAAGTTTCACCTACACTTTTACTCGACAGATATATTTTCCAATGAATTCCAGTAATATCGAGAATCTCCTTGACCATCGCACTTCATAGATTTGTTACAAATTTACCCTGAGTTACTTAGTTTCCTTCTGTAGTCCAAAACTTTTGAAAATTGCACACTTTCCCGGCCACTTTCCTCGTTCTCACGCAGTTGCATCCGTTGTTGGTGTGTATGCAAAATGCATAAAAACAACATTTCAACATTTCAACGTAATTATTAATGTGTTATTTTGATGAGTTACAATGTTCGTAAAAATATTGTCTATTAATTTTTGTTAGCAAACGCATGAATTGTATTGGTTTTCTCTAAGCGTATTTGAATAATACGATAAATAATTGATATGAGCTATTTATTCAAAAGTATGAACGTTAAAACAAACCATGATTTCAATCTTTATATACATTTATAAATATATGAAAAAGTGGAACATATAATTTCTCAACCTTGTGTAAATCGATTGAAAAATGTATTAATGATGAATCATGTGTTGCTTGCCAAATTGTCTTACTGCTGCTGATTCCGAGGACGATGAAGATGAGGATTCAAATTCAAACGGTGAATTTAATTTCGCGCAATAATTATATAAATCATTGTAACAATTCTAAAAATATTGTTGATAAATTCATGCTCACGATAAACATAGGCATACAGAAGTGATTATACTTGATGATTTCATTCCATTTTTGTAACATGTATATGTGGATATGTATATTACATTGATATCTAAATTAATGTCAATAGTTTAATACGGTATTAAAAGCGGGGAACTTGTACAAACCGCAGGGTGGATTGTGCGGTGGATGTGTATTGTTCAGGTCATTTAGGACATGAATGTGGATGGATACTGGGAAACCAAATATTCAATTTCGGATTGTGTGAAATTTCGTTTGGGAGCCAACAGTTTTATTTTATTTACATATGACAGTTTGTGGCCGAGTTGCTAATCGCTCTTCAGATATTGTACGGTGGTTTGCCACAAAAGTGCTCCCTAAAATTTCTACAATCTCTATTTTATGTGAGTACTGTGTAAGAAAAAAACAAAACTGTATCAGTCTTAAGGAAGGGTAGGTATTAGTGCGATTCAATGATAAAATATTATTTATGTCACATTTTTAATAATGAATAAAAATAGAAGAATTAAATAAACCAAACTCAATAAAGTCCATTTTTGAAACTTTCTTTTCTTTGGGAAGCCAATAAAGCTATAGTTGTTGATTTATTTTTCACCTTTCGATTATGTTTTATGCGATTGAGTTATGACACGTCAATTGTTAAACAACTGAATTCCTTGTGTATCTTATTTATATAGAAGAATTATCCAATTCACATCAGCAGTAATTGTTCATGCTAAATAACAAATGTAATTTTTGAAGCGAAATCACACTTTGAACATTCTGACTCTCACAACGTTCACCTGGATAATTCAAGGTGAAAAAACGAATTTATTTTAATCCTTTATATTGTGATATATCGTGAAATTCATAATCATTAATCAAAAATTTGGCTTTCACTCAGATATCGTTTGGCAAATATGAAATAATCGAATGACTCACGCTAACCTAATTTTCACAGATAGGGGACTAATCGCTGAGAAATGTTGCTAGTCACATTTGGCGATGACACATAGACATCAACTTATGTTTTGTCTGGTTTTGTTTTTCTGTAGCTATTTAATACGTGTGTCAAACCTGAGTGCCAACTCCTCAAGTGTCTTTAATATGCATCAGTGCTCTTTAGCCATTCGGTTAACTATGTAATGCAATAGCACAGGTGCACGTATAAACACATCACTAATCGAGGGTTAGGACTGTGAGATAATTTATGGCTAACCCGAAACAGTTCTTTTGTGGTGGTTTAGGCTACGTGAAATTACAGTATGTGTGTAAAAAGTAAAAAGTTAACCACTCGCAATAATTCTTCGATTGAATTGAAAGCGATTCTCCCCGGCTTGGCAATTGACTACTCCGGTTCAGACGTCAAAGTATTATCACAGAAGCAACCACGGTAAATCCAAGAATTAGGTGCGGCTGAAATATGGAGCGGCCTTTTCATAGCAAACAAGCAATCTTTCCCCAATCCACAGTCAGGATTCCGAGCACGCAGAACGGGTATCGAAGGAGATAAGAAGAGCAACTCCGAGCGGACGAAAATTTTTATTCGGAAAATCCGGATACAATTCAGAAAGTGTACATTGATTGATACGAAAAAATGTTTACAAAACATGCCATAGTACTCCCCTTCCTAGAGCGTCGGGCCTAAAGAAGACACTCGAAGAAATCGTTAGGCTGTGAAGTAATCAAAATTTGATGAACAATGGACTCTACGATCAGATCGGGTTTGCCTGTTAGGGTCAGCTTGTTTGATACACGATGGTAAAGGGGGCTTCCTTAGGGGTTCGGGAGTACCGGTGAGCTTCGGTTTGGGGGATGAAGGGACAAAATCTTGAGGAGCAACTTCCGATGTATTTTCTTTCGCCTCTGGTGCCGGTTCGAGGTGACCTACTTTCAAACGATCGACGCTGACGGTCTCGTGTGTTCCGTTGCGGTCAATAACGAAGTATTTTGGATACCTGTTGATTACTTTGTACGGGCCAGTGTATGGCGGCTGTAGCGGTTGACGTACATGATCTACCCGAACAAACACAAAGTCACAAGTATTCAAGTCAGGTGGAATGTAGCAGGGTTTAGCATGCTGTCGAGTTGGAGTAGCTCGTAAGTTTTTCATGAAGCTGCGAAGGCGGCTGACATATTGTGGCACGGTAAGGTCCGTTGTATATGATATCAGCAACTTCGGATGCGACTGCGTGTGGTAAACTTTCTATGACGTAACAGTACATCGCTTTTTGGCTAGTAGTGCCTCGAAAATAGCTTCTACTTGAGCGAACCATAATCTAGGGTTTGCTACGCCAAACTCAGGAAGTGATAAATGACCAATATCGTTTGGGATAGGTGCTGCCTGTGTGATACTGTCCATATTGATGAAATAATGTTGAAATATGCTACAAAATCAAAATAGTGGGGAGTATGCTATGACAAAAATAATCGGGCTCACCAAACCTTCTAGCATTTATCTGGGTCGATTTATAAGCTATGTGTTGGTCAATCGTGATGGGTTATTTACGTTGAGCTTCAGTCAGGAGAATTTGGAAATGCAAAAGGTGAAAATGGTATATATGAGCTCCAGGTTATAGAACAAAGCGGAGTTTATAGATCAATAAATAATGCTCACATCCTACGGTTGATATCGACCATGGATATACATCATAAGTGCACGAAGTTTTCATGCTCTATAGGTTCTCGGGTGACTGAACATTCTGATTCAAAAAATCTTCCCTGCATCGATCACAACGATGGGCAGTACTCAAACGAACGATGTGGATTGCACATTGACGGTGTCATCAAAGTTTAGTGGCTAAGAGTAGTATCTGCTGCGTCTGGCCTGCAGATGACGGATTAACAAATGACTCCAGAGTGAGCGGTCAAGAGCAAGTTTTCTCCAACGCGCGAAGTTATTGTCAGGAGCTTTCATATCACTTTTGCAAAGGTCTTTGTATCACAAGTGCGTTCTGCTTAATGGTCGAATTCTTGCTTTAAACTCACTATAGAATAGATCTTTTGGAATACAACCATTTGTATTATGTACACACAACCCATTTTTTCGTTGCGATACTGTCGCAATAGAGTAAACATGCTCTGTGGACCAGATTTGGAAAGCACTTTAGCATTCATTCTTTTGTCCATCCAGTTCATGATTAGAATACGGTGGATGATTTGTAGATGAAAATTATTAGGCTTACTTTGGTGCATCAAGTTGATGGTTTTGTTTTCACTGCCGTACACTAAAGTATTAAGTACATACTCTTGGTATACAATCATCGTTGTCTTCACAGTAAACTTGCGGTTGTCCAATAGAAAACAGATTTATTGTGACAAAATGACAGTTGCCTCGCTCATCTGCTAATCAACCTCAGCATCTAGGAAACGGTTATCTGCATTTGTTGAACCAAGATAAGTGAAATTATGTGCTGGCTTGAGCTTATAGTTTTAACAGCGATAGTATGAGACAATACAGTCTCTTGAATAAGGAGTTTCGTTTTGCTCATGCTGATTTTCCAAAATATTTGCATGCCGACGAGAAACAGTCCATTAGCGACTGGAAGTATTCTTGAGAGCGATTAATGATGGTTGCGTCGTCGGCAAATAGCAGTTCACGAATAAGCATATCCCGTACTTCGGTGTAAGCTTTCAGACAGTTCAGGTTTAAACCTTTACCATTACATAACGTGCGTAGGTAAATACTATTTGTTCTTGTCTCAAAAGTGTGTATCAGCATCACAACAAAGAAAATGCCGAAGAGCGTGGGAACAAGAACACATGCGTATTCGACGTCCCAGCTAATTTCAAAGGCTTCTGAATCGTAACCGTTAAAATTAATTGACCCATATAGAGAATTGAAGTGAACTCTATGATCTAATACTTGTAGCTGCATCTGTAAGACGTTATCAAGAAATGCCTACAAAATTTATATCACCTTTATTTCTAAATAACGTGTTGATCTTGGTATTCGCATCTATTGTGGGACTCACCTGTCATGCCAGCATTATGAAAAGAGCGTTGGTTGTGTAGCCGTTGGTTCGAAATTGTGAAAACAGTTTCCTTAAGGCCAATTCATTTTAACTTTTTTTCAAGACAAAATGTATCTTTGTAAAATGATATATTTTAAAGAGCGTGAAGTGAGTTGCAATTATGGTTAACAAAATGCTTTATCATGGCTTGATGTACAACACTCATCTGCACAAAATTAATAAATGAAGCTATCAATAATAAAAGAAAACGCTCTAAATGGCAACACAATGTGATACATTATCAGATAGTAGAAACTATGTGATTCAGAAAGGTCAGTGTATTAAGCTTACGCAGGTTTACAAAAATTAGGAAATCAATTGACGTTTGCTTGATTTCAGCGTACAAATCTCGTAAGCGTAATGACGTTTTCACCGTTGTTCAAACTTTCACGTGTAACAGGCAGGTTTCGGCGTCATTGATGAGCATATGCTTGATGAACGTTTTGCTCAGTAACTTTTTGTTCACAATATAGACTTTATGATTGACTTCGGTTTACGTTTGACCTATTTTTCTCCCGTGGTGTTGTGAAAAACATTGCAATTTGAATTCGAATACGTTTTTGAAGTCACTTTAAATAACTTTGATGGAATAGATTTTAATTCTGTATTTATTATTTGATAACCTAACACATTTCAACGTATAATATATCCGCATTTGATGAATCTTTATCTGCTTTTAATGGATAACACACGATGATAATCTGGCTGCATAACTGAGAACACGTGAGTTAAAATATATTCCTATGTTTAAATGACAACCGTTAAGCATAAATAAACATGAATAATTGTTTCTATATATAATACTACTCTAATTTTATGAACATCTTCAGTTATTAATACAGCGACCCATTAGCCATGTCATCTGAAGAATTTGAAAGTAGCATCAAGAAGATCTGTGAACGAAAAAATAAAAGAAATCCAACATATCGATTATCCAAAATCATGAAACCATACTCGAATAAAAATGTGTTACTGGAGAAAGCCGAACGTCTTCAAAACGCAAGCAAAAGTTTGTGGGAGAAACGAAAAATGTTTGACGTAGGTTTTTATTCATAGTATTTTTGATAACAAACATCACAATATTTACGTTGCTGTCATATGCGTTCTATATATATAAGAATTTTAGTCAATTCATACACAATTGTTTTGAATACAATTCAAAGCTGGTCACAACACCAAAATTTCGCAACGCAAGATAAACATATGTTGTCTTAAACGGGTGTTAATTACCTCGCTAAAATGTTTTTTATTTTCTCAATATCACAAAGCAACCAAAAAGCTGTAAAATATATGTACACGGATTCAACTTGTTACAATATTTGCCGTGATCTTCAGTTCAAAATCATCGCTTTATCAAGCTCTTACTTAATTGGATATAAACTCACCCGACCCAATGACTTTCAGAATTTTATTTCAATAAAAAGAATGTCTGTGTTTAATGTATGAATCTATACTGGAAGGATGTTCAATCTATTCTTTTCAAATATCGATCAAAAAAGTCCGTCTCAGGAATATTATATTATTGTTACCAGGAAGAAATGGGAAACAGCGCTCTCAGACGAACGAAACTGGCAGAAGATTTGCAAGTTTTCCAGCAGCGTAAAGCGAAATGCCAGACCATAATCCGTGAGAACGATGCTAAACGCTGGCGTGCGTTGCAAAAGTTCTGTGGCGATAATGCACTTTGCTCGATGAAGAAACGGGAAAAACATACGCTGAATATGGAACTGAAACGAGCAAAACAAACGTATGAATATTGTAGTTATCTTGCACTGCAGAATCGTTCCACTATCATTTGCATTTCTTTCTTCCATAATTGATGATTACTCATTCATAATGAAACTTAAAAACAAATTAGCTCCTAATCTCCACAATCATGAATGATATGCGGTTAATAATTTGTGATGCTCACGAGATACTCATTCAATGCTTTATTGAAATTGCCGTCGTGTGATTAGTGCTTTCTTCAACCAAATTGTCAGAACTTTGACATGAAATTATAGGGATATTCCAGCGTTCCTGATGGCGTGAACCTTTTAACTTTTAACTTAACAAAGCGTGAAAAGATATCGTTTTAGTGGCACTAATGTTTCACTTTCGTGTTTCCCTTTGCTTCCGTTCAGCTACAATAGTCTATTGGCAAAGGCTTCTGACCTGAGAAAATATGAAACTTACATGATGGCTGTCATATCGTCGCTGCCGAAGGGTAAGTGTGATTGAATGTTCCCCTAGGTAATGAAGCGTTACATAATTAGATTAAAACAATCATTCCAAGATTACTGTAACGTCTCTTAATGTACTAGTTTAGCGAGGTGTTAAATGAATAATGAATGTGAATTTTCTCAATTTAACTTATTCAGTTATACTAGTCAGGTTCGACGTTACTCAATTTCACTGTTAATCGATACAGATTTAATAACTCATTCACGACTGGTCGGGCATACAACGCTACTCAAATACGCCAGTCTGGTAAACGCTGCAGAAATACTTACTCGTGATCGTTCGGATTGCAAACAGTAGCTCAGACGATATTGATGGACAGGGAAACGAGTCCAATACAAGGCAGAGGATATGCACTGCCCGATGAGCTCACATGTCAATGCTTCCACTATGCATCCTCGTGATCCACTTTGCGCATATTTCTAAAACGCTCGTACTAATGAGTAGAACCGAACATGAATAACACCAATCTTAAATCACGGTGAATGAACTGCAATACGTAGAAAAAGTGATGTTTCATAAATATAGAATAAACTTAAATACCTTAAAGTTATCCAGATCATCATATAGTACTCAGCGTGCAAGTCAGCTATAAATATGGATGAAGTGGTTTTCTCTCTCTAGCATATCTATGAGGTTCATCGTATGTTGCATCTATCTCGTTTAATTAAAATACATCGATATATTTTAAACCTGTGCATATTAGGATTGAGACAAATCCCCGTGAATATCCAACTGTGGCGTCTATAGACCTGGGCTTTGATCACGTTTTACGGCTTTAGCGTACTTGTATAATTATGAAAAATGGAGCCAAATATCCTATACAAACTGATCGTTGAAAATTATTCCACAAGCAGATACAGTTGCGTTCTTCAAAACCCGGCTGGAATCTAACTAGTGCTTCACGGTACAATCCTATGCTCCTGTGCTAGTATGATTGATTGAATCATGCATTGCACAAGCCGTGGCATCCGAATTCTGATACAAATTGAATGTACAACACACTTAAATGATTCAAGCCAATTATATGATATTAATTTGTTCTTAAGATATTCTCGCTGGTGAGATAACCAAATCTTTCAAATAACTACTAGTTTCATACTAATAATTACAACCCGAGCTTTCGGTCAATTCCACGTACTGAACAATCATTGTTGCTAATACTGAGGTTACACAGCTGATTGAGTTTTGCGGGAATATATTCTGGTACGATTTACAGACGGTATGTTTATGACGAACCATGCGGTATGCGAGTGTCCCTATTGATTTTTGAGATATTTTATATTTTATGTATATTTTCAAATGTTCCATATACCTTGTCATCCTATGGTCATTGTTAAGCTTAGAACTTTTTCTACCATACAATTTTCTGAGTTCTGAGTTCTGAGTATTGCAAATTATTAGCTATAACTTTAGATCGACACTTACAGATAATTGTTTATGTTTGCTATCTACTTCTTAACCATCTACAAAAATCATTGTTTCTAGATTACATCAAACTCGTGGATGACGTCATTGCCGGGTTGATAATGCGATATAATACATTATACGAAACCAACACCAAGTTGCGCAGAGAAATGGAAGAGAAGTCTGAAGAGGTTTGCTCATTTCATAAAAATCATTATACTTGCCTACTTGTACGAATAAGTAGACTGTTTATTACCAGTAAAATTCAATGCCTGTTGTGCTCAGCAAGTAAACGTTTAGCAGTGGATGTTTGCATCGCTAAAGCAAGTAGCTAGAGCGGTTTTAGGGTAACGTTTAGATGTGGACATTCAAGCTTTCTTAAAAGTTTTTAGATATCAATCCGTATAGAGTAAATGTTTATTGTTTATGAAATCTACAATCGCGGCATTTTTGCTAAACCGGCCAGATCACCTGTCAACATTGCTAATTATTCAGGTGAAGGTTAAGGTGAACTAAATTAATTCTCTTGGTTTTTGGTTTTAGAGCCTACAGTTTTCTCTATTCTTCTACCTTGACGCATCATATGTTTCTACATTACCAGTTTTCTTTAGCGGTTATTCGTACAAATCTAGAATCAGAAACTTCTCTAACGAGTATATAATTAGAAGTTAATCGATTAGAGTAATTTTTTATTAAAGTTTCTCTCGTGACACAAATTTCTTTGAAACAATATCGCTAACCAGTACAATAAACTAAATACATAAATTCATCGAAGATTGTCCTTTCACACCAACCTCTTACAAGTATGAGAAGTAAAAACACGAAAAACGAATCTGATCAACATTGAGTAGTTAACTGGAATCAATTTCCAGTGGTATTGTAGAGATTTAATTGTCAGGTCACACGAAGTGAAATCTTGCTCCGTTTTGACAATTCTGTTACACTGTTGACCAACATCTAGCGAATACTCATTGTAACGTTAATCATGTCTCCCACCGCTTTCGGTACAGTCGTCTATTGCTTTACCACTCACACTTGAGTTCAACCTACCCAACGGTAATCAGGTTCACTCACAATTCCCATAACACAAACAAACGCCGATTGTTTATACGGTTAATCACCCGCCTGAAAGGAACAACCACGCTCGCCAATCTTCTCTAAGCGAATCGCGGAACCAGCCCTCGGTCTGTCTGTGTTGGTTGTTACTCGATCTGATTTGTCAGTCGATTTCTATCCCTCACCACGTTGAGCACGTTTGACTAACTTTGACGACTGGCATATCGCTCCATAGCTCATGACGTTCTCTATCTACTTCGTTTTCCGAAAATGTTGTCATTTGAAACCCAAATTCTTACACGTTTGCGGTGGGTCTTTTTTGGCGCTCCTGATGATGCATTCCACCCGAGAGTGATGTTCTGTATATTATTCATAAGCTCATTGCACTTTTTGCTAATGCACTTCTTGTCTATGCAGCAATGCTTAAATGGTTCGATCGATGCCGATGTTGATCAAGATAATAATAGAGCACGATATATTTCTTTGGTTGTCAACTTAGTCCTCCTTAAAATGCTCTAGCTAAGTCTATGTGAAATGTTGCAGGCAAGCGTGCAAACGAGATGAAATCACTCTCAGTGTTCACTTGGTGGGAATAATTCGTTAGCACTCCATCAAACACTGCCAATGGTTCTCATTTTCAAACAACCCACTGAAATGCCATTTGTGTAAAACCACTAGTGTGGAGGTGTGAAGTGTAATCGCGATGAGTGCTAATCACCAGCTGTCGAATGATATGCAGAACGTCACCCTACGGCACAACACAAGAGAAAGAAGTGCTGACGACGACAATATTGAACTCGTTATATTTCGGGTTGGGGAGAGAAGCCGAAATTGATTGCTTCAGGCTAACGAGTGACAGCTGGTGCATATCTGGCTATTTGTTTCATTTCGGTTCAACAATAACCACGTATGCCTCCGTGTTGCACGCACGAGCATTGTGTGACTTTATTCATCCCTGAGGTCAACCTGTCCAATGCTAATCGCGTTCACCCTCGAATCCCACAACACTGAGAAACCGATTGGTCAAGGGCGCTTATTACGCACAAGACATATAAAGAAACATTCGCTTATATTATATAGGGAAATAAACAATTAGAACGGTGATTCTCAACGTGTCTGTCCCGCTTGTCACTTCGATCAGATTTGCCAGTCGATTTCGTGCTAACCGGTACAATGCAAGCCCTCACCACACAGAGCTCGTTTGACCGACATTGACGAATTGCGTATCGTTCCATTGCGGCTGACACAGTCCATCTTATCATACTTCCGAAGATGTTGTCGCTCGAACTGTTGGAATGCAATCTATCCGAAACACGAAATACTACGAGTTCACAATTATCGTCGTCGACCTTTTCGGCGCTTCTTTCTCTTGTGTTGTGTTGGAGGGTAGAGTTCTGCATATCATTCGAAAGCTCCTGATTAGCGCTCATTGCTTATGCACTTCGCTCCTTCACAATATTTCGGTTTTCGGAATGATTCGGGTTTCACGAAATCGACGGGCAAGTCAGATCGAAGTGACGACCGTGACAGACATGTTAAGGATCAGTGTTGTGATGTTTCGTGTTGCTTATATAAGATAGGTGTGTGTATTGTTATTTGTCTTGCCTTGGACCAATCAGCTTCTCTTGTGCTATGAGATTCGGGGGTGAACGCAGTTAGCGTTGGACGGGTTGTCCTCGGGGCTGAATGGAGACGCAATCATGTGCGTAGTCCAACGGGTAACGTGGTTAATGTTTGACCGAAATGTGATGATTGACCAGATGTGCGCCAGCTGCCGCTCTTTGACCTGACATAACCCAACGCAATGTTTTCCGGCCTCTCTCTACCCCACTCGTTACACTAGGACAGCGACAAGATCAATTGGACTACATACCGTGGTGTAACGTGAGATCGTTAAGGTCAATTGCGCTTTGATTCATATGTGTACGATCAAACGTATATGACAATGCTAAGCCTAGGATAGACGTCACTCGCATGGTTCCAAGGTTGTCACGGCCGGGGCGGTTTTGGGGATAAGCTCCCAATTCCAGAAATGCTCCAATGGCCTGCGTCTCATATAGCCTCTGACAACCAAGTCCAGCTCCTGGCCTGCACGCGTGGTCCTGTGTGACCCGGCGGAACTGCTTCTACTGACAGGAGAAAGGGCGAAGGCGGCTGACTGGCGCCTCAAAACCAGCATGCTTCGGGCAGGTGAAGCTCGTTAGTCCATGAAGGCGGCCCACCTAGGGGAAGGAAAACCCTTATCTCAAACCTCCACTGCCTTGTGGCTACATCCATTCATGGAAAGGCTTCAGGAGTCAACCTCGAGGAAAAATCCGGAGCCGGAGTCCCGTTAGGCAGTCCGAAGTTTATTCAACTTCGTCCTGCCAGCTCCTGCGACGGCATCGTTCTCCAAACGTATCAGCCTGGCTGTTCCTTTGGTTCCAGTGGTGCCGTGGAGAGGGAGCACTTGCTGCATGGGCAACAGCTAGTTCTCCATATTAAACTGCCCTGGCGTACATCACAACGCACTAATGGAAAGGACACTCCATTCCGCTTCTACGGAAAATAACACGGGAAGCAGCAGAAACCGGTTAAAAGCTATGGCTCGACTGGGGCAGAGCTAAGCGCCTGGAGCTGCTTTCGACGGTGGGAGAGACTTCCACGTTTCATTGGACGGCTACCGCCCGCCTCAAGCTAGACAGCCCCCAGTCAATAAGGTGCCGTCTCGCCACGGTCTGCTATCTTCATTGGGTGCATGGGGATTAGGAATCAACCGACAAGCAGACTGTATTTTTCCGCACCAGCGAATCGAAATACTAAACAACAAATGTCAGTTCTGAAACTTGGAACCTGGAACGTCCGGTCCATGATTCCAGGATTTCATGACGACGTCTCGAATATCAGAGGCGTTAGAAAGTCCGCCGTGATTAACAACGAGCTAAAGAGACTGAATGTCGACGTGGCTGCCCTACAAGAGACGCGCTTACCAGACACTGGTAAGCTAACAGAAAGTGATTACACATTCTTTTGGAAAGGAAGAGGTTCCGATGAGCCTCGACTGCATGAAGTTGGGTTTGCCGTGCGAAACGACATATTAAAAGCAACAGAACCGAGCAGCAGCGGGAGCGAACGGATTTGGACTTTAAATCTGAGGTGCATTACTGGTACCATTACGTTGGTCAACGTTTATGCACCGACGCTCTCTGCGACGCCTGCTGAAAAAGACGCTTTTTATCATAACCTCACAGCCGTCCTGAAAAACGTGCCACAGAAAAACTGTGTAGTGGTATTGGGTGATTTCAATGCCAGAGTTGGTGCAGATTACGAGTCTTGGCAAAACTGTCTCGGAAGGTTCGGTGTAGGTAAAACCAATGAAAATGGGCAACGCCTTTTAGAATTGTGCACACAGTTCAATCTTTGTGTCAGTAACACTTTCTTTCAAACAAAACCACAGCATAAAGTCTCTTGGAAACATCCTCGCTCTAAGCATTGGCATCAGCTTGATCTTATTCTTGTTAAGCGAACTAATATAGGAAGCGTGCTCCTCACCAGATCATATCAAAGCGCAGACTGCGACACTGATCATTTACTGGTCTGTGGAAAACTGAAGCTTCCCCACACGAGACTTCACCGCACCAAATTGTCTGCTAAGCCTAGGATCGACGTCACTCGCATGTGCGAACATAATCTAACTGCGAGATTCGCAAAAGCCTTCACAGACGAGTTCAACCAGACAACCCCACTTGAATCTGCTTCAGAAAACTGGGAATTGATAAAAAGCTGCATACGCCGAGTCGCACTTTCCATGTTCGGTCCGAAGAAAGCTCGAACGAGCGATTGGTTCGAAGCAAACGCTTCTGAGATGACTGCTGTGCTGGATGAGAAACGCTCAGCATTCTTGAGGTTCAAAGGTATGCCAACAGATGAAAACTTACGTCTTCTAAGAGCAGCTAGAAATAAGGTCCAACAGACTGCAGGGCGATGTGCAAACGACTATTGGACTGAAGTTAGCCACAATATCCAAAAAGCTGAGGATACCGGACATTTTCACGGTATGTATGATGGGATCAATTGAGCCATTGGCCTAAACGAACTTAAAATGGCTCCCATTAAGTCTTTATCTGGTAAGCCGATTGTCAACAAAACTCAACAAATGGAAAGATGGGTAGGGCACTTCTCCTCTCTCTACTCTAGGTACAGTACGGTTCTACCGCATGCACTTGAAAATGTTGAACGGTTACCGACCATTGAATATCTAGATACCCCTCCTACTCTTGATGAGCTCAATAAGGCAATCGACCGCTTAGCGAATGGGAAGGCCCCTGGTGACGACGGAATTCCACCTGAGCTCATCAAATGCGGTAGAGCAGCATTATTACAGCCTCTTCACCATTTGCTTCTTCAGTGCTGGCAGGAGAGGGGTCTCCCACAAGAGATGCGAGACACAAAGATCATCACGCTATTTAAGAATAAGGGTGACAGAGGCGACTGCAACAATTACAGAGGAATCTCCCTTCTGAATGTTGTAGGCAAATTGTTTGCTAAAGTCTTACAGATCCGGCTGCAAGTTTTAGCTAATAGAATTTACTCCGAATCTTAATGTGGCTTTCGCAAGGGAAGATCAACCGTTGACATGATCTTCTCCCTGAGACAACTTCAAGAAAAGTGTCGGGAACAGCGTATGCCATTATACGCTGTTTTTATTGATTTAATTAAGGCATTCGACTACGTCAGCAGGGAGGGTCTTTTCAAAATGCTTGATCTGATAGGCTGCACCCCAAGGCTGCTCAGACTCGTTATTTCTTTCCACTCAGGCATGAAAGGCTCAGTCCATTTTAACGGTTGCAGTTCAGAAGCATTTGAAATTCGCCGAGGCGTCAAACAAGGGTGTGTTCTTGTTCCTACGCTGTTCGGCATTTTCTTTGCTCTGCTTCGGAGTCACGCTTTTATGACGAGAACAGAAAGAAAGAAGAAAGAAAAAAAAATTGACTTTATTCGTACACACGAATTTTCAGCTGTTACAATAATTTCACCACAAATTTAAAAAATGATAAACATGTCCCGATATCGAGTTACGATTTTTCGACTGAACGATTTTTCTTGTCCGTATCAATTGATTGACATACGATCCAGTTTACTAGCAAAAATTTTCGGGTCAAACGTTTCACTGCAAGTCCCGGTATCTCGTACT
This sequence comes from Atriophallophorus winterbourni, assembly GCA_013407085.1. Classification (NCBI taxonomy): domain Eukaryota; kingdom Metazoa; phylum Platyhelminthes; class Trematoda; order Plagiorchiida; family Microphallidae; genus Atriophallophorus; species Atriophallophorus winterbourni. The sequence continues at coordinate 199,174 of JACCGJ010001152.1, forward strand.
TCGTTCTAAAGTGCACGTCCAAATTTGACCTCAGTTGATCCGAAAATATTTGATGCATTTTACCCTTGGAGAAATTAATTGTATGCACGGCCGATTTGAAGGCCCCGCAAAAAAAGAAGGCATTTACATACGCACGCGAAGTGATGGTAAGCTTTTCAACCTGTACCGGTTGAAAGCACAAACCAAAGTACGGGATGTGATAATCCGTGACCTTTTGTTTGCCGACGATGCAGCCTTTATTTCTCATTCCCAAGAGAACCTACAGTCGCTAATGGACTGTTTTTCGTCGGCATGCAAAGACTTTGGTTTAACAATCAGCATGAGCAAGACCAAAGTCCTTGTTCAAGGGACTGTATCGCCACCAATCATCACTGTTGGAAACTGTCAGCTTGAACCAGTACATCATTTCACATATCTTGGTTCAACCATTGCGGATAACCTCTCGCTAGACACGGAGATTGATAAGCGGATTGGCAGAGCAGCTGTCATTTTGTCCCGATTGAACTCTCGTGTTTGGGTAACCGCAAGCTGACTGTAAAGACAAAGATGATGGTATACAGCGCGTGCGTACTAAATGCTTTACTATACGGCAGTGAAACCTGGACCACCCACGCAAGACATGAACGGAAGCTGAATGCTTTCCATCTACGAAGCATCCGTCGTATCTTGAACATATCGTGGATGGACAGAGTGACTAACGCTGAAGTGCTTTCAAAAGCTGGTCTACAGAGCATGTTCACCCTATTACGTCAGCGCCGCCTGCGTTGGCTTGGTCATGTCTATAGAATGGAAAATGGTCGTATTCCGAAAGATCTACTCTACGGTGAGTTGCAATTAGGAAGTCGATCATTAGGCAGACCGCACTTGCGGTACAATGATGTTTGCAAAAGTGATATGAAAGCTCTTGACATTGACCCCGCAAGCTGGGAAGAACTTGTTCTTGACCGCTCACTTTGGAGGCATTGTGTGAAGCGTCATCTGCAAGCCGGGGAGGAGCAATTACAGCTCTTGTCTGCTGAACGCATATCACGCCGCCGGCGTGCAACTGATGCAATACAACAGAGTTCTGACTATCGTTGCAAGCGCTGCGGGAGAGATTGTTCCTCTCGAAACGGACTGTTTAGTCATTCAAAAAGCTGCAAAACATGAAATTCATGCGATGTGATGTACATCCATAGTCAACATCGACTGACGGAGGCCAACAACAACAACATGCTATTAAGTTCGGTAGATCGTTTATAAATATGAGAAACAGTATCGGACCGAGAACCGAACCCTGGGAGACTCCACTCGTGGTTTCAATTGTTCGAGAAGTTTCACCATCTATTCTGACTTTTACTTTGCTTCTAGACAGGTAACTTGTGAACCATGTTAGTAAGTTTCCGATGATGCCAACATTCTGCAGCTTCTGAAGCAATGAGGAGTGATTCACTCTGTCTAAGTAACCGGCATGGACGGAACCCCTTTATCTAGTGCTTGCGTCCAGTCATTTAGAGTCGTGAGCAAGTTAGACAGGTATGAATATGTTTTCCTAAATCCGTGTTGCGTGAGATTTATTAGCTGATGTTTCTCGAGACGTTCAACAAGTCGTTCACACACCAGGCGTTCCAAAATTTTAGAAACAGCTAAAAGAAGCGTCACGGGGCGGTAATTTGCCTGATCAGAACGACTGCCTCCTTTGTAGATTGGTGTGATAACACCGGTTTTTCATTGAGTTGGTACGGTTCCCGTATTCAATGAGTGGATGTATAGACCACATAATGGGCCACAAAGCTCCAGATCGCATGACTTCAGAACAGCAGGTGCTATTCCATCCTCTCCTGGTGATTTGCGAACGTTCAGCCCGTGTAAATGCTTTCGCACAACCGTAGGATTTACTTCGATGTTACTAAGGCATTGGACCTGTAGTAGTAGTGTAGTAGCCCAAAACCAACGATTGAGTGTGTGCGTCGTGTGAGGAGCAACGATAGATCGTTCAATTTATTCATTCCATCTATTGCCGACCCACAATCTCTGTAAGTACCTAGCTCAATTCAGATTGCCGCGTCTAACATCTCCAATTCTAAACATACATTTATAAACTCACCGGAAATATATTGGTGTTCAATTTTGCCTTGGTTATGTTAGACGGAGCTGAAGAGGTTTTAATTCCGACATGTAAAACATATGCATGCTTTCATCAACCCCGCTTCTCACTTATAGAGTATGTAATTCAAATTCAAAGTAATTCAAAGTTTTAATGGTCCAAAAAGCAAATACTTTACAGTAACCACAGATTAAACATATAGGGAATTCATAAAAAAAACAACACAAATGTTTTATACATATGGAAAGTCAGCACGTGTATTTAGGTGCAAGGTTGGGTTTCGTCAAAATATACTCGTCAAGTTCAGCCTTGAACATGTTCAGGCTTGTTGCGCAAATGATATGTGGGGGCAGGGAGTTCCATAGAAAACAGACTCTGACAGCAACGAAAAACCTTCGGCAATTTGATCTGGAGTGTGGAATAATTAACTTCTAGCCATGCGATATGCTACCACGTGCATCTTGCCGATGAAACAGGTGTTGAAGTGGGTGATCCACTGTATGCAGAATGTTGAAAAGCAGGATCAAGTCACCCCTGAGACGACGGTACGAAAAGTCAAACAGGTTTAGCGTTGCAATCCGCTCCTCGTATGGCCTGTTGCATAGACCGGTCACCAGTTTTGTAGCGCAGTGGTATACCCGAATAATGCCTAATCAGTTTCAACAAATTACATAAAGCTTTCGTTTCAATATCAATTGCAAGGATTTTGGCGCGCGTGATAATGACTGAAAACCACGTCAAGCGAAATTCGATCATAACGATGTATAGCTTGTGATGTATGGTAATGTTTCTCAAATTCGGGGTGTGAATGACGGAAAAGCATGCAAATGAATATTTTGTTTCGGTTTAACATAATTATTGGCTTCTCATACTGATCCTGCTTTGCCAAATGAAACCATTGAAATGTCGAATCTACTGAATGTTGTTTAATCCCGTAACTCATATCGCGAGTGTCGGAAATTGGATAGTAGGGCATAAATATGCAGCTGAATTCTTTTGAAACAATTTATTACGACTATAGTATAAAGGAAAGGAATGCGGGTTATCAGAAAGTAATGTAGAATTCACGGATCATCAAGTATTGTGCATTGTGGTCATATTCACTTATAATATTAATAATTCCGATTCAGAGCACAACAAAGATATGCATTAAAATATTCATTTGCATGCTTTTCCGTCACACACCCCACGACCGGTTTCGTGCTGTTTGCACTCATCAGGTAGGGACAGTAAGATCAGGATCCTCATGCGCTTGTATTGTTTGAAAATTTATGGGACAAGCGACAACATGTTGCAGTTAGCTGTCTCCTATGATAGGGAAAACAAGTCCGTTATCCATGGACGCAACCACGGCAGAACTAAACACGCTATTAAAAAGTGCATTATACACAGTAATAATTGACAAACAAAATACAAAAGTCAATGAATATTGGATCTTTTCACTTTCCAACCACTACTTCGTTATATTTCTTGTGAAATACAAACATGGTCCAATTCACTTGTTTCCCATTGCATTTTGTTTTACTCGTTCACATTATATATTTTGACTCCATTTTTGTTGTGCCATTTTTACGTTTCGACTCGTGTGCGGAAGGTGGCACGTGCTCGATGTTGTTTTTGACATTGACCCGGATTTTTACCCGGTTGACCCCAAAAATTGATTACCTCAATACTGTGCCGCATTTATCGGCGAATCCTCGTTTGGTTCTAATGTACCAAGGGATTTTGCGCGTCACTAAACGTTTGGTTCTAATGTACCAAGGGATTTTGCGCGTCACTTAACTTGGGAAATTATCTTGATTGCCAATTACATTCAAAAATGTACATGTGCTACAATACTGTAATCCGTATCTAGGATGGTGCATTATTTTCGAGCCTTCTTTGGTGCTTCTTGCGTTTATTACTTCCCCTGCTTTCACGCACATTGTACTTAGTTTAGCTCAAGTACGAATTTTTAATTTGCTGTGAGATGCTTAGCAATGTAAGCGTTTTTGGCCTCTGCCGAGAGTGATTAGAAGACCCACATTTGGTACATGCTCACATATCTGATTTTTTAATTAGTACCCAAATATCAATAAGTTGAGCCATGCAATGAATCCTGAAATATTTTCAGAATAAGAAACACGCATTCTAACATAAAATGCAGGGTGGAATATTCCATATTGAGCAGCAATAATTATTCACGAATCCTAATCTCTCATTAACTTAGAACTCTCGTACAAAAAGTATATATCAACCAACACTTTCCCATTGCCTGATCGCTTCGTTTCATATCGTTGTAGGCAGTTATCTTGTTTCATTACCGCGGTGATCTAGTGGTTTAATTCTAACGCCTCTCGATTGTAGGTTTGCGGTGTGAAGAAAAATGTGCACAGAAAACAGTAAAACAACTAATTTCGACGGTCTACCACCCTTTCCCAGAATTGATTTATCACTTTAACTGGATCCTGCTAACGGAACCGTAAGTATTCCCTAGGGGCGCCAACAGCATAAAAATTAATCTGTTCTTATCGCAATAACTTGTTGGTTGCGTGAAGAAACTGAAGGATATTTAACGCTGACGAGTCAACACGAAATGCAAGCTACTCCATACTTGCCTCTTGTGATTGCCCTATTTGATTTACTCGATGGTATATAATGACGAAGACAATATGGGTATAAACTCGATTGGTGTTAAAAGGCCGATAACCGCGAAGAATTTCGTTTCCCGCTCACAGGTTCGTATCGCGCAGGCAAACTTGAAACAATTAATTGAAGACCATCGGATACTCCTGTTCAGCAAAAACTCCGAATTATCCGAGCTGTACGCACACCGTGAAAAGATGAACGACATTTTCCAAGGCGCTCAACAATCACTTATCCACAGTCACGAAGAAATGTCCCAACAGGTGGCGATTATTTTTTGTGATTTTTTTTATATCAACTGGTGTTTAAATTCAGCTTGAGCTAAGTTTGATTACCCAGTATTTCCGAACGTATGTCGTGGTGCTTGGCACTAACTAGACATGTGTCTCCACAGATCAAATATGGCCAAGACGGCGCACTAAAGTTGACCGTGTGTGGCCTGATATGCTTCTGGTCGAATTTTTCGCCGTGAATTGAATATTTACCGGTTCATTAATAGACTGCGCGACTGAAATAATCACATCCCTAATTATCAACCGTAATGTTCATAACCTACGCGAATCCCTAATTATTTACTAGATTTATCAGTAAATAGAATCTGCCCATTCACCTTATTAGATAAACATGACCTCAGAATTTCATTACACTGCAGTACACTTATAAGTACATTTTACAGCGCAATTAAACACCGTTTCAGTGGTAGACGAGAATGTTGGAAAACTTCACCCGTTTCGAGGAAGCTGTAGACAGCTTGTGGAATTGGAAAGAAGGGATCACACCAAAACTTTATTAGTACCTCATGAGAAATGACTAATCCAAAATCACGCAGCTACCGGCATGAATCACGGCGAAACGCTGCAGGTGAGGCCCTGTCACTCACGAATATCGCAAGTCGCGTTGGCATTGACCATCGCCGTAATAGTTGTTTCATATTTACATATTCCGGTCGAGATTCAGTTTGCCTGTGTATTGACGACAGCTGATGTTGTACACTCACCTTTTTGTTTATTTTCAAGTTGGCTACTTTCAAGACCATTATACGGTCGATCAACAATTTGACAGGGAAACTGATCCGCGCATACGAACCACAATACTCTGGTCAACAACTTCACGCGAAGGTTCAACAAATGACCGTGAGTTGCTGCACCAACAACCGAGCATAATATTTTTGTCTTGCACACTTTGGAATAATGGAGGTGAATGTATTGATTACCGGTCGATTATAGCTGAGTTCTAAGAAAGCAATCAATGGAACAGGTGGAGCAGATTTATCCACACCTTAGTGCTCGATTTCGCAATAGGAAAGTGTCAACCAGATTACACATGAATACGCACAGGTCAACTGACCTTGACGTGATCTACACAACCAAAATATTGACCTTGATATCGCCTGTGAATCGTTACGATCGCAGCTCCAACCATGGGCTGTGTATTTCTTAAACAATTTAGGATTAGTAAAATGAGTATAATTAAACTCTAACTCTGAGCTTAATCTTACTGTCATCACCTGCTGACGACAAGCAGCCAGCAACTGGTTGTGTGGTGTGAGTGCAACACAGTGCATTAAACCCAAACTCTTTTCGTACTAAGAATATTGGTCTGAAGAAACATGGACAAAAGCGTAATGATAGATTATTTGACAAATTTGATCTTCGGATTCCTTACCAGTTGGAAATATCTTCCAGTTGGCACAACATTTACTCGACGCAATCAAACCACGTGAGCTGACGAATCATTAACTAAAAACGTGATTATCTTGGGTGGGTGTGAAAGCAGACGCATTCATCAACTCAAAACGAATTATTCATTAGTCAAAACAGCACAACGCCATTTGCATGAAGCATCCAACACTCGGACTTGGTATGATTGAGTTAATCGCAGTGACCTCAAGAAGCGATAAATTTGCCTCAGGTGTGGGGTTGGCATCTAACTGTCTACCGAGGCCGACTCCGTGCTAATTCAACTCGATCAATATTTTCGTGCATTGCGTTAAAACTATGTTAACTATGGGACGCGCATTAGTCCACCATCGTTTTCCTTGTAAGTGGTGTGCATTCGTCTATGAAAGGCTGTGCGGCACTTTGCCTGGATCTGGCTTGTGCTTTCATACGATACCTTTCCACACATTCCACCAGATTCTTTTTCGTGAATGGAAAGGCTTTCTTGGATGGTGCTGGTCTCAATACGCAAGTCATCCATTCGTGCTTCATGGCACATCAATATTAGTCTACCCTACTAAAAATAAATCCTCTTGTACACGCTAGATACTGTTTAAGAGTGAATTTTCCATATAACCGCGGCTGGATTGACCTCAGAACCATGGTGGAAAATCAATCACAACGACTAGGAAGATATCAAAGACCAATAATTTTCGGCTGCTCTATTTTGTGGCTTGATACCACTTTCTGCGAAATTGAGTAAAATTGTATGTGTTTACTTATCATGCGTTACATCTGAATCACGTTTCATTTTCAGTTACTTTCGAAATGCAAGTTAATGCAAGTAAGTAGATGACAATGAGATTCAATTCAAAATATTCATTTGCATGCTTTTTCGTCATGCAATTCAATTCAATTTTAATGGTCTAAAAAGCATATAGCTTGACAATAACCACAGAATAATATGGGAGTTACGAATAACATGGGTAGAAAAACGGAATTTGTTTGCTTACTGAGCAGTTCAGGAATCAAGTAAAAATCCATTGGACAGAAACCGGTGTAATTATCCATAATGTATATACATCGGAATCCGAGAAATCACAAACTGAAGAAGGTTAATGGCATACATTAGTCACAAGCGGAACAAGCATACATGTTAGCCTCCTCTAATGTGTCTTCGATGGCTATACATTTAAAGATCATGATATAATAGTTCACGACGTTTTGCATGACTATAGTGTAATTCGGGAGAGACGATAGTTGCTAGAGCGTTGAAAGCGATAAGCATTAACCAGCTGATCGGCAACCATTGTCTGGTGTGTGTAATCTTGACTCGCTCTTACCCAGAACAAATCTGACGCCTTGCACAGTATTCACATGGAGCGATCAAGCACTAAGCTATCCTAATACACTGGGCCAACGTACGTACTCAATAATCGAAACCTATTAACGCTAATATTGGAAGGCTTGGTACGTTTAATTAATCCGTTTCATATCGCCTGAAGCGTCATGATATGATGGTTGTGTATTTTGCGGGGATTCAAATAGATGAAGCATGTGAACTATCAGTTACAGGTATCCCAGGACGGGCTGGGTAGTTTCATTGGTAATCAAGGGAGAAACCCTTGACAGTTAATAACGGTAGCTTAATTATATGTCAAGAAATGAGATACAGATAATACTGGCAGCAATAACTAGCTACCCGAACGAACCGTAGGCACATCTGTTAGAGTAGACTCATTTTAACAACAGTTAATGTTTCCGTGAAAAAATATTGGACTTTAACGTGTGAAAAACTGATCTGCGCTTTCAGTTTTCAACTTGAAAACAGGCAAAGTTACACACAACCATAGAATGTAAGTGGGCTCCCAGGCTTGGACACATAAGAAGAGGACGATAGGGCTATGGCGCCAGTGTGTTCTAGCATGCAGCGTATTACCGACAGCAAATCAATTTAGCACGTTTACCGGTGTGGGACGGAAACAATGCATGATCGCACAGAAGTGCTGGCAGTAGTTGTGCCAAACGAAACATCTGATTAAATCTGTCCACCAATCATCGGTAGTAGGATCAGATTGCAATTTTGGTCCATGAACAAATTCGCGCTGCTTTCAAATAAAGATTATACGCCTGACTAGTTCACAACTCCAAATTGACCGGCAAATGAGTCGCACGCTGAAATAGCAACCACAGCTGTTTCTCGTAATCGGTCGCAAATTCTTAACGTGGCATTTTTGGCATTCACATCCAACGTAAACGCACTATCAGCTCACGTGGCCACGAATTATTGGAAATAGCAAACAAAGTAATGTGCCGAATCTGGATTCGCGAGAATACATTTCGATTAGTCAGTTGTTTATCATAAGCAACATCCCATTGCAGGATGCATCCAATTATTGAAAGTTGTAAAAAGCAAGCAAGAATAAATTGTTCACCACGTTTGTTTTAATCAATTAATTGATATGCGCCTCATTTTCGTGTTTTGTAGGAAAGAACGGTGGCTATTAGAAGCGTGATTAGTCAACTGGCTGCAGACACGGGCACTTTACCGTTATCAAGGTGCTGTCGGCCAGAATTAGATTCCGGACACGGTAATGCTGTCGCGGCTGCTTCTGTCAGTGAATTTACAACTTTGAGTAAAGTGACAAGCCTGCAAAGCGATCGCAGTTGATAACGTGTTAAACGGCGCACTGTACCGCGTGAGATGGACGAACTTCGCAGTCCATTACGAGTACTGCTCAATAAAATTGATTTCTTTTAGTGCATTTTCTCGTTCATCGCGAGGGAACAGCAAGCATCATCAATGTAACGAATTAGTTTCTAAGACCACAGTCGGTTTCAAGCTCTGTGGTGAGAAGAACAAGTGAAGTATAAAAATATCGATCAAAATTGATAGCATGACAGCTGTTTGCATCTGACGCAAGCTTAGTTAAGTTCAGCGTGTCGATCATTCACAGATTATAGTGTATAACTCAAAACAAGTATAAAATTAGTTGACCCATTCGCCCATCACCATATCAGAATACTGACTCATTAGCAAAGCGTGGGTATCAGGCACGATGTGCAATATATTTGTATTGCGCAGGTAACACCTTGCCAAATTGATTGGTCACAGGTATTGAGCTTTATGATGAAACACGGCTGTTTTCTCTTGTATGTGTCTAGTCAAGCTGACAGCATCTTAGCCCAAGTGCCCAGTCGACACTGCCTGAATTCGGGATTGCGGTTTAAGACATAAATACATACCAAAATTCAATATTAAGCTCCTTCGAACTGATGGCGAAACGCCATGAAGTCAAATTTACAAACCAACTGGACGTTACTAAATAACAAAGTTTAAACCGAATGCACAAAGTAGAACAACAAAGCAGCTCATTGATTTGAAAGAATTAAGAGACAAATCTGTCTGTAATCGACTAATCGTTTTCAATTGAGCTTTAGGTTGTATATCAGATTCAAAGGCCCGAGTAATAGTAAGTAAATAGGTCTGTACTGCCATAAGTCTGGCTGCTGTAGCACCACGATAAACAGGGTGTTATACCGAGCAAAACACAACATTGCCAGTAGATTTCAGTTTGTCATTTTCTCACGAGAAAACAATTCAGGAAAACTAATGCAACTTCGAATACAAGTGTGCGCCATCATAGTGTAATGCTGCGTAATCATGTGTTGTGATACAACGCCTGGTCATTAAGCTTGTATATATGAAACCACGGTCCGATAGTCCATTAGGCTCAGGCATAGATACCATCAGGTTGTTTACAACGGATGTGCAATCGTCCAGCATTTCTGTGCTGTGCGGCTAACATCGTGCTAAATTGAATGGCTACCAGTAGTGAGCTGCATGCGAAAACAAGCTGGCCTGGGCAACCTGACCGTATCTTAGCCCACGTGCAGTCTACGGCTGTGTGGCACTTTGCCTGGATCAAGGTTTGCGATTTTATACATACACACACGGGTTGTTTACGCCTATACAAAAAGCGCATCACACGTAATTGCAGCATTCGTGAAGTGGCGACCAACGACGCCGAAAAACGAACCCAGTTGCTTGAGTCATGGCCAATAAGAATACAGCGAAAAGGAACGGATAATGTAATTCTCGATTGATCTGCGAATTGGTGACAGCAAGGATAAAAAACAGAAACGAATAGAATCATCGCGCAAAAATTAAGGCATATGTTCGGTGAGCTAGGCCAGCATGTACATTGAAGAACAACTATCCGGGAGCTTTATATCACAGAATATTTTGGGAGAGAACGTATTTTCATTCATCGAGTGCAATCGAGAAAAGATACTGTGATTCATTGTGGAAGAGGGACTACTCCAGAAATCGGATGCTCATTCTCTCAATGTACATGGTGTCGAATGCCTGGAGAAAGAAAAAATTGTTTAACGAGAATAGTTGAATGAATGACGAAATGACAGTGTATGCTTACGATAAAACAGAGAAAATTTCACCTACTCCGGTAGATGAAACCGTTTTAAGATTTAGGAAATTTAAGGTAGGATTCTAGCAGTGGCAACATGTATGTCATTTAGGTACGGTGGCTAAGATTATCGAAGTTCGTACATAAAAAGTGTGCTTGAACATGACGTTGAACAAGAAAAACGAGCATCGAAATTTGTCGAGAAAATATTTGTGAATTTATTGCGCAGGGGGGTTCAACGAATTACATTTATCACACGTAAGCTTCGCACGACAAAAATCGCAGAGATTAGTTAAGATGGCTGAGACCAGGATTATCGAGGAGCACAAATAACTGAAGTAAGGAGCACTAATGCAGTTTATCCTGCCTAATAATCTTTCATCCTCTATTATTGTATCGTATTTAAAAACAGTTATTAATACCCGGAGACTGTGAGCGCCAGTATTGGGAAATTTTCAAGGGAATGAAATGTAAGCCTGAAACTTCTTAGCGCGTGTCACAAGCGAAACGTCGTACACAGTATGCGAGACTACATGTAAAGTGTCGCATTAGTAGCATTGAGTTTTTAATTCAAACCAACCAGAGCAAACCGTAGGATGAAAAACCGATGTGGGTAGAAAACTACAGCGAGAAAAGCAACTTTCGAAACGATTAAAAATTACCACAAAGAGAAAGCTCATGTATAAAATACCGCCAACCATTCGCTTCTGACACAAGAAATTGCTCAAACCGAAACATTACAAACTTTATTTTTAATGGATATGGTTCCACGATGGGTCACAAGATCAAAGGCATTTGTATTAGAAAAGAAAAGAAAGAAATTGACTTTATTCGTACACACGAATTTTCAGCTGTTACAATAATTTCACCACAAATTTAAAAAATGATAAACATGTCCGACATCGAGTTACAATTTGTCGACTGAACAATTTTTCTTGTCTGTCTTAATTGATTGACATACGATCCAGTTTACTAGCAAAAGTTTTTGGGTCAAACGTTTCACTGCAAGTCCCGGTATCTCGTACTTCGTTCTAAAGTGCACGTCCAAATTTGACCTCAGTTGATCCGAAAATATTTGATGCATTTTACCCTTGGAGAAATTAATTGTATGCATGGCAGATTTGAAGGCCCCGCAAAAATTGTATTGCTGATTGTTTTATTTAAAACCGTCAAACTTTATTCCACTATTTGTTATCGTTGGAATAAAGGAGACATACACGCAAGACTCACGAACCTGTACAAAATCTTCGTACGAAATAAAGCCATCCCCATCAAGATCCGCTTCGGCCATGGTTCGCTCGCCAATGCTGTTAATCTACAAGATGACGGAAGAAACATCCAGCAATGAACGATGTCGCAAAACATATCTATCTTCAGAGTAACGCTAGATTGTAACCAAACGAGCCAACCGAACACATAGATCTGCACGGATGTGCAATCGTGCACTTTTTGTACTGTGCGGCTAACATCGTGCTAAATTGATTGGCCAGAGGTAGTGAGAGGCATGCTGAAACAGACTGAAGTCTCACTACTATTTCCTGTCTAGGCCTGGGCAACCTGACAGCATCTTAGCCCACGTGCAGTCTGTGACTGTGCGGCACTTTGCCTGGATCAGGCTTGTGCTTTCATACATACACGCAAGAAAACATGAGAAATTCTCTCCGCTAATGGCACAATAGTCACAACAAATAATGCAATTACCAAATGCCATCAATCTGTCACATACAACTGATTTAATAGGGGAGTAAGCATGCAGAATTGACCGAAAATGACAGAGGTTAGCGAACTCCGCGCCCGCTACATGCACAAACTAAAGCGAATGGAAAGAAAACAATGATTCCAAAACCCACTGCCTTACGGGATATCACATATCGGGAAATTTTTTTAAACTCCTAGGAGACATTCATAGTGAAATCTCATTGACAGATAGGCAGTGGATAGCGCCCTCCTTCTTTCAACTACTTATGACCTAGTAGGTTGCATCCCTAAGAAACTTTATAGGGTGACGAAACGTCCGAACCCAACAATGCAAGCTCGGCAAAAATCCAATATTGAACAATGTTATTCGTGTATACCACTGTTGAATAGGGTTCTTACAAAAACCCACGATGTTCAAAGCTGGACTTGGTTGTCAGAGGCTATTTGAGACGCGTGCCATATGGGAGCTTATCCCCACTGCCACCCCCGGCTATGACAACCTTTGGAACTACTGTCTTTAGTCATTTGTAAATAAACATCAGATGGTGGGATGTGGACCGAGCGAAAACGGTTTAATGTTGAGGCAAACGATTGAGTATGGAGTAAAAGAGAAATAGTACGATAACTAGACATACTGCAGCAAAAAACATAGCTCAGTTTAAAGTCCATTTTGACTGATGGGAACACGACTCACTTGTTCAACCGTGATGTTAGCACCAACCATCATTTGCAGCATGCCAAGTAGCTCATTTTTGCATATCAAATTATCCATGTCAAGATCAAACATGCCAAACAAGAAACGCAATTTCGCTTCACGATTGTTGAACTCCGTCAATTGCGCTGCTTTCACTTTACGGAATGGGGCCAATTTGCGCACGAAATCACGAAAGTTGAGTTCGCCTTGTCTGTAAACACAGAGAAAGCGAATGTTTAAGAAATTGCATTCTAAAAACAGTGGTACACAACTTTAAGATTCAGGGGTTTAAAAACGGTGGTTTCCTTAGCCCCGCTTTCACTTTATGATATGTTGACGGCGAGGAATTGCGGAAAACGTGTTTCAAAGACAGTAACAAAAACGAGTACAGTTGTGAAGTACCTCTGCGCCATACAAGCAACGTCAGCCTTGCACAATTAATGGTAACGAAAGATGAACACGGGTCCGTGGCTGCTACTCAATTATTACCGTTTTTGGTCTACCCTAAGATAAGTTGAACGCAGATCAGTATACACATCGTGCTTGAGTATGGGGAACATCTAATAGGACCATATTGATCAAAATCTTGTTTTACGGTTTAAAATAAGTCTTTTATATGTATGTTACAGGCTTGAAAGGTTGTGACATTGTGCGGCGTTTCTGTGCTGTGCAGCTAAAACCGTTCTAAATTGATTTGCGAGCGGTAGTGAGCTGCATGCAAAAACAAGTTGGAATCCCATTGTTATTTCTTTTTCGTTCTCATAGTTGTCTAGGCCTGGGCAATCTGACATTATCTTAACCCACGTGCAGTTTATGGCTGCGCGGTGCTTTGGCTGGATCAGGTTTGTGATTCCATACATATATACATGTTATAGGAAAGGCTCGCTGTCGATGAGGAGTGCCATTCCAAATAGAATCAAGAAGGGAAACTTACGTTTCTTTAAACAATTCATTCACAATTCTGTCACCCAGTGGGTTGATTGCCAATTCAGGGATGAGTAACAGGTCATGACGTCTAAAATTAGGAGAAAAATAACAATGGGAAAGCAAATGGGTCGAGATAAAGAGAGAGAGTAAAGAAATGTGGTTGATTTTTTATACGGTGACAAATCCAGTCCCCGAACAATACAGTGAGATGCGTACGCAGAATACGCGATTGAACGAACGCTGGCTATCAGAAAAGAGCAGGAAGAGGCAGTTATCGGTATATAGGATTAAAAAACTCGAGTTCAACATGAAGCGTTAGTCTTTGGATAAATTATATCGTTTATGAAACTTGAACCATCATCATCATTATTGTGTGCAGCATTAAACCACGAGTAAGTAACGAATGGGAATTAACCGGCCAAGAAAGTTGCAGAAGAGGCATAAACACTTGGATAAAGGGCCTACATCTCGAACAAACCCTGTATTTATTCAAGATTCATGTACAAGTAGAACGACATCAACATGACATCTTTCACGCAGATCCCAATCAAGCATCACAACAAGCTTTCCTCACTACTCCACTTAACAGCTTACAATATTGATAAAACATTACAAGATCCCTATAACAAGACCTCCACTGATTCTAAACCACATTTTTGAATAAATAAAGATAGTGCGAAGTCTGATCGCTCGGACATAACCAAGGGAGAGGGGACAGACCCAACCACAGCCAGCTTTTCTCAAGGCCTTCATCCGATTGAACCATGTCAGAGTCTGTTTACCCATATAACGACACCATTCTAAGCGTAAACAAAACCAAACTAGGAAATCGATGAATTTCTATTTGTAAGACATGCACCAACCGATGAATTCGCTGCGTTTCTCGATATCTACGTCGCTATGGGATATTCCAGTAAGCACAGTTGTGTAACGTATTCGATAGCATCCTATAACTTCACCGATGGTGCGGAGACAGCTATTACAAAAGATATGCAGAAGTCTTAACTCTTCTTTTATCAGACACCATTCAATTAAAAGCGTCCGGATTGCAGCTCGATACTCTACCCAAGTGTTAAATACAGATCTCAGTCACAACACAGATGACACCGTTTGTAAAATGATGGCTTGCTTTAAAAATGCGAACAAAATCATCGTTAAATATGCACTATTAATACAACATCAAAGTTAGTAACGCAGTGTACAGTCGCAAGCTCCTCGTTGCAACATAATGTTGCACCTGGAAGGAACGAAGCGCATGAGAGAAACGGGACGATACTGCATAGTCGCTCGAATTGAGCCTCAGTATTGAATTGAAGAGGAGAACTAGTTCGTCAGTATGATAGTGTAAATTGAAAATTTTCCTATCACAGCTTATTTCAATACCGGGAGTCGGTATACCTGCATTCCGTTGCATAGATCAGGCTTGTGCTCACATACATATACATGCTATAACGTCCATTACAAAATTTATGTAAAAATAGCGAAAACATACATCACACTCGGCCACTACTGTCAGTAGAAAAGGTGTATGACAGGTTATTATACACCATAACGCAACTAGAGTTATAGAAATACTGCGCTCGAAGTATGCTCACGTATACATGCTGAACAAATTCGTGCAATTCAAAGGGCCGAACGCAAAGCGCCTAAAAATCGAGGAAGATAGCTAACAGGCTATTTGTAAAGGTGTTGTTCTATGGCTTGTCGAGTTGAATGTGATGGATAGCTCTTCTGGTGGGACGGAGCCCTACGGTTACTAAACCATCTGCGACTGCCACGGAAGGTAATTCGTGTAAGACAGAATAAAGTAAGAAGCGGGATAATGACGGTAGTAACGATTAGTCTCGCTTTTTCAGCACGGCAATTATTACATATTATTTTTAACATTTAGAAACAAATTTTGTCTCCCATAACTGACGAAACAGATTGTCTTTATTAAACAAAATCTGGAGAAGTCCATCTGTACCAGATCTCCGTATTCCTTTGCGGCGTCAAATCAACAGTCGCGCTGCGATCCTATCGCTTAATTCAATGTTACTGGAGCCAATGTACGCACTTTATCTTTAGAAATCTAGGTAGCTGTGTGTGCTTTCCTTTACCACGGTGCGTTGTATGCATAATTCAAGCATGATTACGTGGTACGGTTGCCCAATAGTGCACTGCTTTTGTATTGTACAGCAAGACTATCTGTTATCCCGGGGTCTGTTCAACTATAATGACGACTGGATAATAAACTAGGCATCGACGGACCATCAAATAGTTCAAGTATCAACAGACCTCTGGATCACAGATCCCGATTTTGAGTATGATGCAGCTGCTTTTGGAGAAAATGTTGAATTGCAGCAAAGGCTTTTAGATCACATTATTTAAATTGCTGTGAACCTCGCAATAAACGCAGCAAAAACCAACGCGTTTTCTTATACCGTTATATCAGGCGTCCAGCAATTGAACGTCCACGGCTATTCGATCGAGTATGTTCCAGTTTTCAAATACCTCGGTTCCAGTATGTTATTATTATTATATTTGCCTAGTGGTCAGACGAAATATGAAATGAAGTTAAGGGTTGATCGTGCGCGTAATGGGTTTCTACAGCTAAAAGGCACCTTTTGGCGCAGACCCGGGCTCAGCCTCAAAACTAACATACGTATTTACCAAGCAGTGATATTCCCTGTATGTATGATGTATGAAAGCACAAGCCTGGTCCAGGCAAAGTGCCGCACAGTCAGAGACTGCACGTGGGCTAAGATACTGTCAGGTTGCCCAGGCCTAGACAGATATGAGGAAGAAAAAAGAATAGGAAATGGTAGTGAGACTCCAGCCTGTTTCAGCATGCAGCTCACCACCGATGGCCAATCAATTTAGCACGGTGTTATTCCCTGTACTGCTTTATGGATGTTAAATGTGGCTGCTGAGGTCACAGGATGCACGATCTTTAGAAGTGTTCGACCATTGTTGCTTTGGATAATATTGGGTGTCCGAAATACGGACCGGGTATTTAACGCTGAGGTTCGGGTGCGATGTAACGGAATACCTCCACTTTCCGTTCACATTCAACGGCGAAGACTGTACTGGTTTCGCCACGTCCTTCGAAAGACAGACTGAGCGCTCACGAAACGCGTCCCCGATCATACACCCGCTCGTACTTGGCGTTGCTGACAAGACGATCAAGTAAAGGCATGGCTGTCAACCGTGAAGGAGGACGTAGACGCCCGGGGACTGCGTAACGTCTACAGCGTCCATCGCGCTGAGACTGGACCTTAACATGGTGCGATGGTTTGTGTACCTCTATGACCAATTGAGCTATGCTAGGTGGTGCCCTCCGAGCGCCTTCAGAGTCACTCTTACCAGGAAGGTCAATGGATAGAGGTCAGACGAACACAGTCTCAACCTAACCCGCTGCCTTGTGGGTCAGGCTTTTTAGCCAAAGGCTTTGGTCGAGAACTCTAATTATTCTCCCGTCTAGGCATGGGCGACCTGGCAGTATCTCAGACCGCATACAACCATGACTATTACTTTTTCATGGTTGTGTGGCAGTGACATAACTCCGCCAAGGACGGTCCCAAGCCCCTCTGAGAAAGGAGGAGGGTTGGGCTTAGGGTTAGCAACCATATCCCGTAAAACCTACATTGCTACGGAAACGAAGACAACAGATCCGTGTGTCGGTCATGTATGCAGGATGGATCCCAGTTCGCATACGAAGGTAGCCATTCACTGGCGTCCGCAAGGTAAACGAAAAGGGGACGGCCCAAGGAAACTTGGCGCAGAACGTTGGAACGCGAACTACATGCACAAGGATTCATGGTGCAGACGGCAACGGAAGTAGCGACAGACCGGAACCACTGGCGTGAAGTTGTCTTCGCCTCATGTGCCACCCGGCACGGAGAGGGCTGAGTGAGTGAGTGTGAGCGAGTGGCAGTGACATGACAGCGTTCGAATGTTGGAACACGATCTGCAACGATCTTTCATCCGATCGACGTGCGTGGGCTGGCATGATTCAAGACATCAATAAAGCCGACTAATCCACCCGTTGAGCCAGTCACACGAAAGTACAGTAAAGTAAGCTGTACATCTAACATCGTGCTAAATTGATTGACCATTGGTACTGAGTTGCATGCGGGAACATGCTGGGATCTCATTCTTATTTCTCCCTTCTTATACATGTCTTCGTTTGGGCAACCTGACAGTATCTTAGCTCACGTGCAGTCTGACTGTACGGTACTTTGCATGGATCTGGCATGTGATCTCATACATACATACATGCATGCATGCATACATACACACATACATACATATGGCAGTTGAGGATCCAGACGCGTTAAATAATCAATGCAGTTTTGCTGTTGATGCATTTTCGAGCAAATTAAGATTCCCGTCACCTAAGCATACGATGTTGCTATTTTGAGAATAAAAAGAATAGTAGAATTTGCAAGAATCTCCCAATCAATTTTTACATAAAAACGAATAAGTTGCTTGCATTCAAATACATAGTTTGTGTTTCCAACGTTTTTGCTCACAGATATAGATAAGTTAGCAATACTTGATTAAACGACATCAATAAACCAGTTACCGTAAAAAACCTGAGTTGGTTTTGTCCAGAGCAACAAATCGATTGTACAGCCGATAGATTTGCTTTGGTGTGACTGAAACGTGAAGCTGAATTTCAAAACTTACAACCCGTTTCCTTCGAAATTTCATCAACTTCATTCTGATCTAACGTACGGGAACTGCTTGAACCCATAATGGAATTTCGTTCGTTTTTAAACGAAAACAAAAAGCTAAAACGATCACAAGAATGAAATAATGTCGTTCAAAAAATGACGATATCAATTTGAAAAGCATTCTGTTATCAAATTTCACGACACATGAACTATTATATCAGCCAACTGAAAAAGTATTCGAGCAATAAAATTTCATTCAACTCGCACGAATTCCACTTTCAAAGTAAGAACACGTGTGTGAGCGTTAGAACAGTCTGAAGAGTCTAAGATGCAGCTGGTCAAATGACGCAGGAATGTGCAATTCACCGCGCAGATAACACTGCGATGAATTGATTTGTCACTGGTATTGATCTGCATGCGGAAACACGATAGAGTATCACTGCCAACTTCCTTTATTTATATTTGTCAAGGCTTGGTTAACCTTACAGTATATCAGCCTATTTGTGGTATATGACAGTGTGGCACTGCCTGGAACCATTTTTGCGATGGTTTAATTACCGGTGTAATGCCGTCCATGATGATGACGGTGAAAATATTTCAACAGAGTTGCCAATGTTGCGTTGCGAAGTTACATGAGATGCTAATTGCTACGAAAAAGGGGATAACATGGATTTCAAAAAAGTAATTTTCAACAGTTGAAGGTGTAAAAAGCCTCGGCACTCCAGCTTAAGCCTTGAAGTAAAAAATGCCCTTTCATTTAAGCTACTTATGGCCCAAGTAACTGTAGTTGTAAATGATGTAGAAATATAGTTTCTGGGGTGAGAAACATTACGTGTGGTTACATTGATTGCAATTGTACTGAGCCTTTAAGAGCAGAAATACGCTGTAGTCTCTCTGACATTTTCATTTTCTTATATCTGTTCATATTTGGACAGCCTGGCAGTGTATCAGCCAACGCGAAATCTCTGACTGCGAGGCACTGTCTGGATCGGGGCTTACTTTTACTTTTGTGCGACTATCTC